>PVKA01001129.1:43603-157899 GCA_004027165.1 Ctenomys sociabilis | reverse complement strand
TGTGTGTGTGTGTCTCTGTGTGTGTGTGTGTGTGTGTGTCTGTCTGTGTATGTGTCTTCTTAAAGGCCATGGGTAGACCATACCTGCCTCCCTGCCCAGAATGATGTGGCTCTGACGTGGCACATACAGCTCTCCACCTCTGTGCCACCCAAGCACATGCTGTCCCCATCGGACTGCAATCGGTTGGCTAGGCAGGGCAGCCTTCCCTGAGTGACCAATGTGCCTGTGACCGTCCCTTTGTTTGCCTCTGTGGTCCAGGGTGAGCAGGCCCTGCTGGAGACAGGGGCAAGGGGGAGAGGGAGACCCTGGGCAGAAGGAGAAGCCAGCTCTGTCTTGTGGCTATTTTCCTTTGAAAACCTGTAAGTGCTCGCAGTGAGCCCAGCAGCTAGGAGCCAACTGGTAGGCATTCCAAGGTCACCTAGGGCCAAAGAAGGTCTGCTGGTGTGGGACTCAAACCCTGGGAAAGAAGGCCTCCTTACGTCTGCTCCCAGACTGATGGCTCGGGAAACAAAGCAGCATGCAGTTGACAGCTGCGAGGAAACAGCCTCCTCAGTCTGCAATGCCATTCTTTCCAAGGGAAAATTCTCCTTAGCCACTATCTTATTTTGATTTTTTTTAATTTCCATGCTGCACCCAGTAGGAGGATAAAACTGACCACTGTTTCTCGATATTGAACAGATCCCCCTTAATCATGGGAAATTATGCTCCAAAAAGTGCCCATTCCCCTGTGACACCCAGGAGAGCCCCTGGAGAGCCATGAGGGGTCCCCTGAATGACCCCGTGTGAGGACAGAGCCCCGGGAGTGTCTGCCCCGCCCCTCACTGTCCTTGCGAAGCTGACCTGTAGGAAATAACTTTGACCTGCGTGAAGCGAGCCCACCATAGTCCACGACGAGCAAGTGGCCCTTCGCTGTTGGTCTAAAGCCGGCACTGCCGTAGAGAGCCCTTCTGTGAGTCCCTCAAACGCTGATGCCGCCCTCGAGGCACCGCCTGCCCGCGGGCGGAGGCTGTCCCTGTTGAGCAGAAGGCGGCTGCTCCTGCGCTCCAGGCCCGCCTCGCTCTGGTCTCTCCTCCCCCATCCTGGACACTCCCCCACAGTGCAGTGTCTCACGACAACGTGGGACCAAGAGGAGGTGACATCGCACCGGCCCTCCTAATCCCAGCGCTGTGGCTACTGCCTGAATCAGTTCATTGTTTAATTTAGTTGAGTTCAGTTTCATTTGTTTTAGCTTTGTTTTTATTTCACATTAAAACCCAGGTCACCTCCCAGTATATTTTATTAGGTTTTATTTTCCAGGGCAGCTTTGCTTTCTCGGGGATGTGTGCTACTACTGTGCCAGCGTGCGTTTCCTTTGCTCCATGAGCGTCCCTGAACACACGCGAGAGTCGTGAATGGTGACTGCTAAGCTGTGAGGACGGACGGAACGTTCATCCCTGAAGCAACGAAGCGAGGACGTCCCCCAGCGAGGCATGTATGCAATGAGCTCAGGCAAAGCCACGCCCGAGGCCAGCCACCTTGGCAGTGACAGTGACAGAGATCCCTGGGACTCGCAAGGCGCAGGCAGAGGCTGTCCCGGCTGCCCTGCGTCCCCTGAGAGAGGACTCAATGGTACGGATCCTGCCTGGAAGGTCACCTCGGGAACACAGAAGCCCCTGCAGGGAAGGAGCCCGAGGGCGGGCCGGGCGTGCGACAGTCCTCATCCCCAGCGGCACCTGTCCCCTGGACACCCTGTCCTCTCCAAAGCTCTGATGCCCCTCCCTCTGCCCTAGAAAGGCATAGAAGCTTCTAGATACTGCTGTTTTGTGGAATGTCCACTTTTCTTTCATGGGATTCCACTGAGCATCAAATAATCCATATAATTTATTCTCCTGTTAATCTGCCTATTGTTGGTTTATTTCAGACAATCTTACTGGGTCACCATCAGAGGGAGGGGCAGCTCTCCATGCCCCAAAAGAAAACAGAGGACATAGAGATGAAGTATTTGTGAAGAAACCACTATATTTTCATGTTTTCCTTGAGAAAAGAAAGCCTTACAATATGGCTTTGTTATTTGAAAAATATATTTTTTGTTCATTTACTACAAATACACACATACGATACTCCCTCTCAAATGGATACCAATTAATTTCTTTCACGTATATTAAGAAAAGAAATCCTACTCTAAAATTTGGATAACGGTGATTATTTTCACTCATTTTAAGTCTGTGCTGACAAACTTTATTCTGTGGTCTTCATTTGCAGTACGCTGAGCTCCAGAGTTTGAGATTCTTTGTGTGTATTTTCCTCTGAGCTCTTCTCTGAGACCTTGTTGTCCCATTTTTATCATTTGATTCCTTTTCAGGGGTCTGCGTACTGTCATATTTGAGGAAAATATGCTCTCTGTGGAGAAACCCAGCCTCACCATCCAGTTACCTGGGAGCGGTGTTCTGTGCGGTCCTTCCGCGCCGCCGCCCCGCCACCGTCCGGGTACTCTCGGCGCTGGGCCTTCGTCCGCGTTCTCTGACATAGCTTCTCGAGTCTCCTCAGGAGCGCTGATCAATTCTCTGTAACGTTGATCTTGATTCGTTCACATTCTGCTAAGGTAGAATGTTTTCCTCTAATTAAACTATTTTTCTCAAGTGTTTTCTTTATCTCACTTGTATCAATGCTTTTCATTATCCAATCCTTCACTTCCTCACTTATAGACAATCACTTTACAACTGTGGTTGTTTCTAAATTTTCTTCCTTTTCTTGAAATGTACATTCTTGATTTTTCCCAAAAATTTCTTTTAGCTGCCTATTGAATGTTCTGGATATCTTTTTATTTAAGGTTATCAAACATCAATTTTTAAAAAGTCTGATTCATCCAAAGTATCTTTTCTCTAACGCCAAATGTGTAATATTTTCTGGACCCCAAATGCAGGCCATTTCTTCCCACTGATGCTGCAATTCTCTGACTCAGCTGGAGTTATGCAATTCAGTTCTAGTGAAGCAGGTACCCCACCTCAGCCCCACAAGACCTCCCCACCTCCGGGCTCGTCATAAGCCCTGGGGCCACTGACACTTCTGAGAGACCAGCCACACACTCGGATGTCCCCCCACTCTTCCAGGGTCCATTTATTCTCTGCAACAGCTCACAGGACTTGGGAAAGCAATTTGCTTACCACGGGCTTTCTGCTACCACTTGGGAAGACACAGTGGCCAACAGGCACAGGTCAGGGATGAAGGGAGGGGCCCAGGGCTGGCACACTCCCTGGAAGTCCTGTCCTCGCTGCCTTCAGTGTGTCCCCACTAGACTCTGTGGGACCCACCACTCTGGGGCTCTTCAGTGTTTCACCACATAAGCCTGATTGGATTTCATCAGCCATTGGCTGACTCCCTCTCCCTGTCAGCCTTAAGGACTCAGCCTCCTTAACCAGTGGGCAGCCCAGCCCTCCAGCCCACCCTCAGTTCAGTTAGTGCCCAGCTTCACACTGCAGCCGCTGCCCCAGGCTCCTCCACACATCAGCACTAGCTCTGTGATGCTCCAGAGATTCCAGCAGTCTAGTAGCTCATCTCTGTTAACCCATGTTAATATATATATTAATGAAATGCAAAAGAACAAACTTGTCTGTACACTTATGTGTGCTCTGGAGCATTATCTTGAAATGAAAGATGTCTGTTCCAATGCTCCAAATTCTTGCCGATGGGCCTGAGCAGGCCCTCCATGGGCCATCCACGGAGCGAGGGATGGCTGTAGTGCAGTACATGCTGAAGGGCCAAGGAAGGGAACCTCTGCTACATGCTGCACCCCAGCACTGTGGCAGGAAACTAAGTTAGCAGGCAGTGAGAAGGGCACGGCCACCTCGGTGTGCGCCGGCCGCCCTGAGATGAGGCCTCTACCAGCCCCCCGGCCCCCATGACCTCAAGCTCTCCTGGGCGGGCTTTGTGGAGGCAACCAAAGGGCAAGAGTGACAGAGCATAAGTGAGCTTACAGCTCTACGTGGCGTCGGGAAGCGAAGTCTGGTGGAGGGAAGTGACTCCCCGGGGCGTGGCCTGGAGGAGCCACCTTCCTCCCCTTCACGCATCCCTCTCTGCCTCCTACCCACCATCTCGTGCCCTGTTTCTCCTCTAATATCAGCCCACCGTGCCAGCCCACCTTGGAGCCAGCCCATGCTGCGCTGACGTATCTTCATGATGTGAGCTGGAATAAGCCTTGGCTTCTTCCACTTCCAGGTATCAGGCACTGGGTCCCAGGGATGAAAACATAGCCAATGTGCAGGTTGGGCATCTCAGGCTGACAGCACTAGCTTGGAAGATAGAAGTCATAGAACCTGCTGACTGATTAAACTGGAATATAGAATGGCGAAATTAAAGTTAGCCTTGACATCTGAATGACATATTCAGCCGAAGTAGGAAGAAGCAGACCAACTTGGATTTCTCGGCACAGTCAAAGCTTACCTTGGACACAATGAGTCTGAAATCACAGGAAGAGTGGAAAAAGTGGCTTTAGATACCAGAAGAGAGAGACTGAGGAGAGAAAGAATGTGCAAGGCTTAAGGCCACTGAGATGGAAGCAGGGGACCAGCTGCCACTGTCTGCAGTCAGAGCAGAGGGGCAGTTACGGGGGTCCTGGGAAAGCAAAGTGGCCAAGGAGCTGTGGGAGATGGTGGAGAGCTGCTGTGCCTTGTGGACGCAGGCAGACATGAGCGCTGGTAGCCCGGGGGGCTGCTGTGCCCTGAAACTACAGGCCCAACATGCTAGGCATCATGGCACACTTGGGGTCCACTGTCTCCTCTAACTCTCCCCAGAACAGTGCCAGAGACCAGCAATCTGAAAGTGACACACTACGGCCATAAGAATCATGACTGGAGCTGTTTACCAGGATGGCTCTGCAGCTGCCTGCTACCCCTGTCACTGGTCTAGTAAAGAACGCTAAGCAAGGCCTATGCAGCTCCCAGACTCTAACTCTCTCTGTAAAGCAACAGCTGAAGTTTCTCAAACTTGACTATGTCTTGGGAAATTTTTTAATAATTTTACTGAGAAACAAATAACAATGAGACAGTTTCAAAACCGATTACTAGGATAGTATCAATAATTAATACATTGCATATTGTCGTCTTAGTGGTTATTCATAGTACAAGATGCAGACATGATATCTTGTCCACAAACACTATTAGAACAAATCTTTCTATTCACTGAATTAAAAGAAAGCAGCTGTATATCTATCCTATTTCGAATATACAGATACAAAATAGTCCTTCATTTGTATCCTCTTTTTATGTTTAGTTTTGTCTGAGATGGGTATTCCATTTTCATTTAAATATTGTAGGTGCATGAATTCAGCAAAATATTCCAATATAGTCCAGTACTCCATAATAGTAGTGGGTTTTCCATAGGTCTGGCAATATTAATATGCTGAGCTGTAAAAGGCTCAAATCTTGGGAAATTTTTATGCATGCTAATTGGGCCACTGCTTCTAGAAAGAGGAAATAAATTTTTCCTGCTACATACAGCTCAGACTTTGGGATTGTATTTTGAAATTGAACATAAGGACACCTGAAAAGTGGAGAGAAAAAAGAGCAAATGGCAAAGGAACTAAGACTAGATGAGAGAAATGATGGTCAGATCTCTGGGATTTCTTCTTTCTCATGTATTCCAAACTTGGGTTGGAGGAAACATCAAATGGAAGAGCCAGTAGGTTTGTGCAGAAAGTCCCAGAAAGAGTCTCTCTCTAGTCCAATGGCCACGAAAGGTGAAGATCCTCAAGATGGAACAGTTCTACTCATTCCATCCGAACATCAGAAAGAAACTGCATCCGCTCTTCCATCCACCAGCAAGTACTGAATGCGAGGCCTAGATTTCCCTGATGAATACCCCAACACCCTCCTGAGTAGTATCATTAAAAAGAAAAAGAAACCTAGTAAAGAGCTTGGACTTCAAACCCTTCTGGCAGGTTGCAAGGTCATTACTGCTGCTCCTGAGGGTGGCACAAGACCCCTCGGAGAGGCAGTGTGAAAGAAGGCACGCTGAGGAGTCCCACGCCATGCGCTATCACCGTGCAGCGAGCAGGCCACCCTCCTGGCAGGGGCAGTGGAGAAGCCACAGGGGCAATGAGAATGTTTCCCTCTACCCACCAATGAGATTATCCTTGGGGACCAATGGGCCCCAGTTAGGAGAGCTGTCTTTCTCCCTCCCCAAGGAAGTACAAAGATGTATGGAGCTTCCCTGTGCTGGAGCAGTGTGTTTTGATCCTAGTTAAAGCAGAAGACTAACATAAAACCATGATATGAAACAAAAGGCAGGAAGACCTCAAGTGAGAAAAGACCTCAAAAGGCATTAACATCAAGATGGCAAAGATATGAGAGCTATCTAACAATTATTTTAGGTAACTCAGGTAGAAATGCTTTGAAGAGCAAGGTTGAACAGACTTAAAATAGCCTGAAAAGAAACCCTCAGCATGGAAAGAGAGGGTACAGCTAATCAAGTGGAGATTTTAGAAGTAGAAAACACACTGACAAAAACAAAAGCCTAGCAAATGAGTTTAACTACAAAATGGAAGGAATATAAGAGAGAATCGGGGAAGTAGAGATAGAGTGGTAGAAATTATGCCGCCTGAAAAACAGATAAAATAGAACCTACAAAGAAAATTTCAAAACACTGTGGAAGTGTTAAACTCTAACATTCATGTCACTAGAGTTTGAGAACAAAAATCAGAGGAGAATAGAACTAAAAAACCCTTAAAAGCACCACAGAACATTGCACATATTTGTCAAACTCTCTGAACCTGCAATCTTAAGATACTGAGTAGATTTAGAGCAGATCAAATAAAAAGAAATCGGTGGTAAGGGGGGTCATAATTATGCTTCTGAAGACTGAAGACAAAGAAAAAGTGAAACCAGCCACAAAGGAATAAAAGACACTTTCATATTTATTTATTTATTTATTTATTTATTTATTTATTTATTTATTCTTGTTGCTGTAGGACCTCGCTACGCAGCCCACACCCGTGTCGCAGCCTCCCCAGCACCGCGGTTGCAAGGGTGCACCACCACACACATTTTCGGTGACTGGCACGGTGGGCTTGGAGTTCCGGAGCTACTACAGCATCAAGTACCAGGGATCAAACTCAGGGCTTGCATTTGGCAGGCAGGTACGTAGACCCCCCAAGCTATCACCCCAGCCCATAATTACACTTTAAAAATAGGAGAAAATTAAAAAATAATGAGAATAACAGTTACAGAGACACTAGGCTTTTTATATTGGAAAGCTGTTTCTTAAATAACCAAACAGGCAGCCACCAAAATACCTTGCAATTATACCGCAGTCCTCAAGACTTAAGTGTGTGTAAAAACTTGTACAGAAATGTACAAATGGCAGCTTTACTCATGATGGCCAAAAAATAAGACACCCTGAGATTTTCTTCACTGACTGAATGGGTGAACACACTCTGGTAACATAATAGGAAATATTATTTAAGCAATTAAAAACAATGCAGTATCTTACAGTAGTTCTCACTCAGACATAAGGGATAATTCCTAGACTTTTATTGTGGTCTGAAACTATAGATAGCACCAGATTCTAGTTTTTCTTATGCATACATACTTATGACAAAGATAAACTTATAAATTAATCAAATAAAAGATTTATATTAATGGAACAGTTAGTTATAACAATACACTATAATGAAAGTTATGTGAATGCAGTGACCATCTCAAAAGATGTTTACTTCTGGGACTTTCCCCTTACTATTTTCAGATATTAGTTAGTATGAGTAATGGAAACTGGAGAAAATGAAACTTGAGATGAAGGGGGCTTCGGTGCTCAAGCCAGCAAGGGAAACTCCAGAGAATGTGTCCCAAGCAGCCAATCCCAGAAGCCCTCAGGGAGCTCATTCCCTTCAGAACGACAGCAAACTTTGAAACAGAAATGTAATTAGTGGCTGCCAGGCATTCCGAGGGGGAGGCCAGTGGGCACCCTAAGAGCAGGCCGAAGCGGCCTGGCCGTGATACAGCAGGAAATGCTGCCCGCACCCTGACGGACCCTTGTCCACCAGAGATCAAGGCCTGATATTCTGGAAATTATCCCAACTGGTGTCCACTGGTATAAATAAATCTGCTTCTACATCCTGGGTGTTGTTTCAGTGTTTCTTGATTTTGCATCTGGTACATTGGCTGGAAAGAGCAACCTTTCTGACCTCTTTGGTCACCTGTCATGGCCCTTGAAAATGGAGCAAAGACCTGTTGGGGTCCTAATGGGACCTCAAGATTTCTTGAGTCCCCTCAGAGGTCTGGAGGAGGATTTCTGGCTCCCAACTCCAGCAACTCATATTGGAACCCAGAGGGAGGAGGCTGCAATCTGTCTGTCTATCTGCCTGCTTGCTTGCCTGCCTGTCTGCCTGCCTGATTCTGGGACGACCCCCAGGATCATCCCAGTTAGTCTGTTCTTGGGAACACCCTCAAGGGAAAGGTTTAGGATGTTCACCCTCTGAGTGCCTGCTGAATGACTGTGAGGGAGTGGAATGAGCGGTGTGAGCAACAGGCTGCTCATCTGTGCACAAGCATGGGAGTCGCTGGCCGTGGTGCCTGGTGGGGCCCTCCCTGCAGCTCTGAGGCAGCTGGCACTGGCATAATGGAGGTCTCACGCCTGCCTTAGCTAAGTCGCACCTAAGTCTCCCCAGAGGGTGCAGGGAGGCAGGGATCTGAATGATCTCTCTCCAAGGGGAGCAGCCACCATTTTGCTGTTGTGCCATCATCCAAGGACACGTAATACATATGTAGGAAGTCAGAGATGGGAATTATTAGTAACAATCCAGTCTGTGACTGCACAACAAAGGGCTTTTACAGAGTTAAAAATAAAAGCCATCCACTCATTGCATCTCAAAAAAAGCACAAAGAAAATAGAGGCTGAGTTCTCTCTGAGAATCCCATCTTGACCCCTTGCCAGCTGCCACCATTGCTACCAACACCTACAGCTTCCTTCCCCTCCCCCAATTCATCTACATCCAGCCAACTGAACTGGTTACATCCAGCCATTACCTGCACTGATCCACAGAGGCCACTGGGTTATAGGGCCTCACCTGACGCCTGCCCAAGACAACAGTCAGCAGTTCCTTCTGAGTTCCACATTTTGACTGGGGACAAATTGGAATGTCAGCCCTGACAAGTGAGTTGCACCCTTTGAGGCCTGAATAGATAGGACAGAGAAAGTTCTACCAACGTGAGACCCTGAGAGCCCACAGTCATTGCAAAAGTCAAGACAAACCTGGTAGACTCCTGGTAGATGGTGAAGCAGAATTATCTGCCTTCAAAAGTTGCCTCTGTCAAGAAGTTACCATCACAAGGACAGCACAAACTCCTGTCTCTCTCCCCCTCTACCAGGCATAAACAGCCTGGGAGGACAACTCCTTTGAAACAAGCAAGTCAGCCTCCCCCTAATTTAACACTAAACATTCATCTTTGACTCTTCCCTGAGAGGAAAATGACACCTGCAGAAGCTTAAGATAGAAAACTGAAATCCTGAAATTCTCCCCTCAGAGATATAAGCCAAGACTCAGGGCCTGACTACCAACCATGGCCAACAACCATGACCACCAACTATGTTCACCAACCATGGCCGCCGACCATGACCGCCGACCATGACCGCCGACCATGACCACCAACCATGACCACCAACCATGGCCACTGACCATGGCCATCAACAAAGATCTAACCACACCTCAGGTGCCTGCCTCCAGTTCCACCTGGTTTACATGTCTAGACTTGACTCCTTTCTCTACTTTTGAGTTTAGTCTCCTTAACTGGGAAAATACCAAGCCAGAAGGCCGGCTCACCTGGGCTCAATTACCACAGGGGTCAACAAGTCTCCTGATACTTTCAACAAGACTTTAACAACAGATCTGGCTCCATTGCAGTCCACCAGGCAATCAGTACACACTGTCTAACTGATAAACTGCAACTTTCCTTCCTGTAAAGCCAGCTCAAGGTCTGTAAGCAGTCAGTGCCACTGTGGCTGCCCTCTGTCTATGTTACCTCAGTCATCTGCCACCCACAGTCTTCAGTTGGCTCCTATCAGCCCCTTGTCTTCACAACTGAACTGAACTCAACCTCTCAAAAGCTTGCTTCCTCTTTAAGAGCACTGCTGATTAATGACACTTCCAAATTGCCTGCTAGAAAACTACAAAGCAGTGTCTTTTCTACTATGGTATCTTCCAGAAATCAGTTACAAAATGAAATTCCTCAAATTTCTCAGACTCGCTGCTTTGTATAAAATCTGGATCCTCGAGTTCACAAGAACAATAATGTTTCTTCAGATTGTCAGTCCCTAGGAGCTCTCAGTGGGCACCCATGCAAACACTTGGCTCTGGCCATCTCCCTCTTGTTCTTCCACTGTCTTTCCAATCAAGAAAGAAGACAAGCTCCCCTTAGCCTGAGATCTAACTGTTGAGATGTCACATGCCATAAAGAGATGAATGGTCCCAAGAAGTGGACTCTTACAGATGCTGACCACACCCTACTTACAGATAGAAGTGGCTCTGTTAGGAGTGAAGTCTGATAGACTGAATGTGCTGTGGTCACCTTGAACCAAACTATTTTGCCCAAAATTCTCCTGCAAGGATGATCTGCACAGCAAACTGCTTCCAGCTGCAGTTTGGAAACCTACTACAAATGACGTAAAACAATCTGCTCCAGAAGCCTAAGCCCCCTCAGGGGACCCAATTGACTGAAACAGAAAAACTTTGCCCAGTACTCCTGGAAGATCAGAGCCAGAGCTGCTCCCACTGTCCATCTGCAAGCTCAGGCTAGTGCACTAGCACCTGCACCCCCAAATCCATGAACTTCTGCATCTATGTCATTGGTCCCAAACTCCAATCCTGTACCCATGCTGAGAAGCAATAAAAGCTCACAGGGTCTTGCTGTTAAAAAAAAAAAAAGTCACCCCTAGATATGGCCCACTATTAATCATTTGCAGTGACAATAGGCCTGCATTTGCAACAGAGGTAACTCAAAAACTACATAGTGCATTCAGGCCACAAAGCTCTAGAAGAGTTAAAAAACAGTTTGCAACCAGTTAAAAGCCCAGCTGTCTCTGTAGAAAATCCTGCACACACAGATATCCCAGGTACATATAAGCCACCCTCACAATTTCAGAAATCCACCCTCATATCTCCTGGAACTGTTACTCGGACAGTTTTTCTGAAACTCAGTTGAAAGAGTCAGCTCCCTCCAATATCTGCTCTGGTCACCCTGGACACTACCAATTCCTCTTAATTTTTGTGCCTTTTCAGTCTGCTTATCTTGTCCTTATGTCCATGCCCCTGCTACCTGTGATTTTGCTTTATTGTCCTGGATTTTGCTTACCACAGTCCTTCTTTCTCTGTCCCTCCCTCCTGAAGTTTTTTTCTGCCTTCAGTTTGTCTTTCCTTAAAGTCTACCCCAAGAAAATGGAACAATCAATCAAAAATTTGACCAAGATTTGATGAGCCTCCAATGCACACTGGGCACTGTCCCAGATCAGATTAACACCCTCACTACCTTGCCAGAGTGATGTCACTGCTTCTAGCTGGTCTTTGTCTTAAAGATGACATGGACTACATCCAGCAAATACTGTCCAGGGAAATCAAAGAGGGAGAAGATGTAAAGGACAACCCCCAGCCAGTAGGCTTCAGTGTCTTGGTTGCCCAGGAACAGTTCCTGTTGCAGTTCTGGTTGCTCCTATCTCCTAGAAATGGTTGGTCATTGTGATGTACAGCTGGTCACTGTGGTGCAGTGTGTAAACCAGTCCCCAACCAACCAGCCATGCTACCTCTGCATTTCCTGCTTGCTCATCCAATATAAGCCCTTGGCCTGATACTCTGGGAATAGTTCCAGTGATTGCTGTTTATGGAAATGAACCTGCCTCTGAGTGCTAGCGTTCCCATTGCCACCGCACTGTCAGAAACACTCCTCCCCTTCCTGTCTTAGTGTACACATCCCAGCGGTGACAGAGAGCCACAGTTTTACAAGCAAGCAAAAGATACATCCTGGCAGTGTATCCACAATCTGTGTTGATTTTTAGCTACTCGCTACTCAGCAACTCCCTCAGAGGTAAGTGTGCAATTTTTTAAGTACTAACTGGACTCAGTCATTTGATCTGCATTTGAAGATGAGTTTGCCCAGAGGTGTAAATTACTCCAAGGGTGAAATTCTTCATTAAAGTTGATTTCCTGTTACTTTCCACTGCCCTTCCTGCCTTCTTCTAAGCCCAGTGGGTCAGTCAGCTAGGCAGAAGGCTGAGGTGAGCACAGATTTCCAATGGGCACTGGGCCCTGGGTTGGGCAGAGCCCTCCAAGGTGGCATCTGTGTACACCAGGAGCTTTTTCCCAGCAGCCAAGCTGCCATGTGCCTCCTGTCGAGAGCTGGCAAGCTTGCTCAGAGCCAGACGAGTCCTGAAGGTAAGGCCCCAAAAACACTGACCTTGCATTTAACTGGCTTCCCAAATGAGTTCCACTCCTTCTCTAGATCAGGAGAGCCTGAGACATGACCCCACTTGCATTTCACGTGTCTGTTTGCCTGACAGGAATAAAAAAGGGCAGGGATCCACGAACCCCTCCCATGGCCCACACACAGCCCTGAAGGTCTCCTAACAGGAGCCCTTCCTAAAGTCCTGTGACCCTCAGCTGCAGCCCTCCAGAGACGAACTCCTTACTCTGCAGGCCTTGGAACAGCATTTGGGAGCACTACTATTGCACACCCTGCGTGGGGAGTGTGCATCTTGTCCACGCAGGGAGCCTCACTGTTCTTTGCCCATAGCAAGACACACTGTCTTCCTGACATGCACACATGAATGGATGGCTTGTGAGCTTGAGAGGGGTCTCAAACAATGATCTGAAATTACCTGTCTTAGTCACACCTTTGCCACTGAGACACGATATCCAGTGCCTGCAATTTAAGGGAGCACAGGTTGACTTAGCTCACAGCCCATGCTCAGCAGGTACCAGGGCAGAACCAGCATGGTCGAGGAGCCTGGCAGAGGACAGCTGCTTATAGCACAGTGGCCCAGAAGCAGAGCAGTAAGGGGGAGTGGAGAGTAGGACACCACACTCCCAGTGACCCGCGTCTCCTAATCAGGCATCAGGCCTGATTACGAGTCAGCTATGAACCCCCCTGGTCTAACCACCTTCCCAGCTTGGGAACATGAGGCTCTTGTGAAATGTCTAGGTGGAAGCTGCAACCCATGGGCCTCGGTCCTGCTGGGCTGGGATTGGTTGATTGTGGCCTGTGTGTGGCTGGTATCACACGGGACAACGGCTGGGATTGTCTAGGGATGTCTTCATGTCCCTTGTGATGCCTAGGGTGGGATAGTGGGGACAGCTGGGCCATTTCAGTCCTCTGTAAATGAGGCTTCATGTTAAGGCAACGTCAGTGCCTTCCCTGCCTGGGAAGGTCACACAGCCTCATCACCACCTCTCACCACTACTAGAAAGGGCAACCTCATTCCAGAGGGGAGCAGATGGCACCAGGGTGGGAAGAGCACAGGGCATGGCCTCTGGCAGGGTCTGGACGTTTGAATCCTCCATCTTGCCCATGGTGCGTGAGATCATGTGGTCACATAGGTGCTTTTGTTTGTGTGGTTCTTTCAGTCAGGAAAGAAAAGTTGTTGATCCAGCATCAGAGTCTCAAGTATGAATACAGAATATTGACATCTGATGACTGTTGTCTCAAGAAAGTCATTTGTCTCCTTCAAGCTGACTTCCTTGCTGTTAAAATACAAAGAATGTTGCCCATGCGTGGTGGAGACAAGTAAGAGTTGTTCGAGAAGAGGTGAAGGACGAATACACATGAATTTGATACAAGCAAACAGAATTCTCCCAGCTTGCATAGTTTTGAAAGAGTAACTCCTGTTTTATGAAATGGGATGCCCTCATCCACCAAGTTACCCAGGAGCAGTACAGAAGGCAAATGGGATTTTGGCACCTTGATCCTCTCCACACTGGCTGTGGATGAGTAGAAGGGGTGAACAGCGACGCTCTGGACAGGTGGTGTCAGGGACCTGTGAGCACTTCAGGGCATTGAGGGTGGACACAGAGGTCGAGGAGTCCAGATCTAAGCTGTGCTATTAAATTCCACTCCATCCACAGGAGTGTCTCTTATCTCCACAGCAGATCCTAACCCTAGGGATTATTAACACCCAAGCATTCATACATCAGCTGTCCCAGGGAAAACCACACTCCTTGGCAACCAAACTGCCCAGGTTCATTCATGCTGGAATCTTCAACCGAATGGGAGAAAACTCTTGCCTGGGGACAAAGAAACTTTCAATCCTGGTTTTTGATGTCTTTGGCTTCAGCTTTCATTCCTACTTCAGGAGAAGCTAGAAGAGAGATTTGTTTAAGTACATAATACCTTTTTCAGTGTTACATGTTTAAAAGCTTCGTGTAGCAGCTCAGAAACAGAAAAAAAATCTATTCAAGAAACAAAAGCGAGACAATCACCCTTCCAGGTCATACAGCTGAGCATGTCACAACAGTAAGGGAACTGCATGTACAATAACATGCAGCAGACAAATATATTTTCAACTTGATTTCCATTATAATTTCTGATTTGCATACTCATGGGAAATTGATCTAACGTGCAACACAAGTCACCTTCTCAGGATCTTTCCAGCTGTTCCTGGGAGTGCCTGGCACATGTGCTGCTCCATGCAGTCTGCAGCCCCCAGCTCCTGGAATAGCTGGCTGACAACAGCTGGAGCCCAGACTCCAACACGCACACACGAAGTCCTATGTCCACTCTGCAGACTTCCCCTTGTCCAGAAGGCTTCCAACACTGACTCACCAGTACGTGGGTATACAGAATAAGAACTTTGTCCCAGGGACTCAGCAGATGCTCCAGGCTGGGCCAGTCCCAGGAAAGCTGCTTGGGCTGAGCATGGGGCCAATCGCTTTGGCTTTTTTCTGCAGTTATCAGAAGATAAGAGGAAGTGGAAGTGCCTTGCTATTTAATTACAATAATGTCCATCCCTGCCTCCTACAGCAAGCCCATTAACAGAGATGTTAATTATAATGACCTTTGTGGGAGAAGAAGAGGGGAGAACAGGAAGGGATACCTGGAAATCATTTCTGTAATAGTTTTGCAGTTTTTCTTATCAGCACTCAGCAGAAAACTGAAATAGCCAGACTCACCTACAACGCAGGCATGAGCCCCGCAAGTTCGCCGACACCCTGAATATGTGACAGTGCCCTCTGGATTATAGCAGAGGTGAGAAGTTCTTGTCTCCCAGTGACATCACAGCCCGGTAAGGCCACCATGAGATACATCAATCCCCGTCCAAGCTGATGCTGGGCCAAGCAGGCCCACTGCATACCACAAGACGGAGAGCACACTGCCACGCACAGCCCAGAAGACTGCGGGATGCTGTGCAGGCTGCCCGGGGCCAGGCACGCACCCTGCTGTGCGCTTCTCACGCTGTGCAGTGCAGGCCCCTATGCATATAAAAGATCACTCCAGAGCTGAGCGGCCTGGCACCCTGCAGTCTCACCATGGATCAGACCCTGCCAGTGGCCTGGGGAGGGGAGAGGGCCCTGGCTGGCACCAGCAGGTGATGAGATTGGCACAGTGGTTGGCCACTGGCTGAGGAGGAAGTTCTCAGAAGCCATCTCTGTGCCTACATGACACAACTGTGCAGGAACAAGTGGGCAGCGATGGGCGCGAACGCACAGGACTTCCCTGCTTCTATCTGGGCAAGAGATGAAGCATCCTGAGTTAACATGTACAAACCCAGACGGGCTGGCAAGACAGCTCAGCGGTCTAAAGCGCCTCTCAGGGACTGCGGTTCGATCCCCAGCACCACATGCCATGCCAGCCCCTCCCCCCAGGGCAGGCTGAGCTGATCCTCCCCCCCCCCCCGCAGAAAAAGAATCCGTGATGTATAGCGAGACACTGTAATAAATAAATGAATTAAAAAAAAAAAAAACCCAGACTGGCCCTTCCCTGCCTCAGGGGCCTCTACCAGCAGGGCTCTCTGCCATCCTGTGCGCCCTCCCACTCACTAACACGTTTCCTCCCTGCGTGTTCATTGTGTGAGGACCCAGGGTGCCAGGGACTGGAGGTCCTGCTGCCGTTGGGTCTAGGCCACTCCTCAGAGGTCCCTGTGGGGGGGAAGGGACGTAGGGCCTTTAGCTGCCTCAGCCATGGGATGCAATCTGGCTCATGTCCTGTTGTCATAGTTCCGGTCCCAAAGCAGAGTCCTAAAAGCCACCTGTCCACTCAGCCGTGCCACAGGACTCTTCAGACCTTGAGCCTACAGAGGCTTTTCTCCTCAGCTGTTTTTCTGGGGTGCTCTACTCTGATGGTAGAAAGCTGGGGCCAGAGACGCCATTCCTCACTTCACTGCTCACAGCCCAGAAGGGGAGGAGACACACAGCCTGCGATTGAGACACGGTGCAGGGGTGGGCGTGAGCCCCAAGGGGGGGTTTCCACCGGCTGCAGTGCAAAGGACAAGGCCAGTGTGGACCAATGCAGCAGGGCCAGGGGCTCAGAGGAGGCTTCCAGCCTGGTGGGGCTGCACAGGCAGTTAGGAAATGACCCAATCCCTGGAGGAAGCTGGGCAAGCCCTCACAGAGTGCGTGACAGTGACCAGACGGGAGCTAGAGGGTGAGCCACCCCAACAAGTGATTTCCACCCAGGCTGCCCAAGGAGTATGGGCTCAGCCCAAGGGCAACAGAGGTTACCCAGTGATTAATTTTATAAAACTCTCCAAATGTCATTTACACCTCTACTGGAATAAGCTGCTTTATTCTTACAAAGTATTTTAGAGATGCAAGATTGCATGACAGAGCTGGAGAGATCGCTTGACAGATTAAGTACCTACCTGGCTAGCACAAGGACCCAGGTTCAATCCCTAGCCCCGTGCCGTGCAGACCACCCAAACCTGGCATGGTGGTATACACCTGCAAGCCCAGCAGCTGAGACGGGAGGATCACCAGTAGTTCAAGCTGCATGGTGAGACCCTATACCAAATACATGAATAAATAAATACATTATTAAAAAAAAAAGATTGCATGATAATCCTAACACCCAAGTGCCCTTATCTCAGTCTGGTTGAGACGGCCCGAGGAGGTATGGCCATCAGCTGGGCCCCCTTTCTGAGCAGGAACTGTGCGAGAACCCTCAAGCACATCCTGCCAAGGTGGGCCTCAGCTTTGCTGTGGATAAAATGCAAAAACAGGGCCCCCTGTGCAATGACCTCTTCTCCAGCTTGGGAAACAAAACAGCAGCCGGGCACTGAGAAGAAGCAAGAGACAGGACTGCACGGGGTCGTGCCAAAGCTCCTCATGCAGCCTGGCCAGTGGAGCTCACCTGCAAACCAAGATGGTACGGGGCCCGCCAGGAAACCACAGGAAGAACCCGCCAGCCACGGCCCTGACGTGGCAGTCCTGGAGACTTCCGTTGCAGGAGTGGCTCTAGCCTCACATACTAATCTTTTACACAGCCCTCTCCTATCACATCAGATTAGCAAATTTGGTTTAAACTAATGTGCTATAAAAATCTTATCATTTTTATTAAGTATGAGAAACTTGTGACTGTGCTTCTGTGGCACGCTCCTTCCCATTCATCCTTCTGCGTTGGCGCTGTGATAAAGGAGTACATGGTGGCCTGCAAGGGACTCCGTTCTCAGCAATGAAGACATGAATCTTATCGCCCCTGTTCTAGCGAGCTGGGATTAGCACGGGTGCCAGCGCTGGCCTAGCACAGAAGCTGCTCTGCTCCGAATCCGCCCTCCACTTCCAGGTCAGCTACCTAATGTGAGCGCCACAACTGGCCCCACGACAGCCACTGAGCAGTGTCGCCTCCATGTCTAACAGTGGCCTGAGTCTTTCTTCCATGTGCTTCTGGGACATGCCCAGCTTTGTCGCTAGTGCTCCCTGCCTCCTCCTCACCTCAGCCATGACCTCGCTTCCTGCATCTCTGGAGACAGGAAGCAATCACACAGGAGCATCCACAGAGTCCTCCTGCAGCTCCTCCCCCACCGCCAGTTCCAGGGAGCACAGCTGACCGCCTGCTTCCCTGTTCTCCTTGGACGGTGGCTCCCCGGGCTCTTTCTGGTCCCCTGTCTTGCCTCATCTCTGTGCCCTGGGTGCCTTCGTATGGGTGTCTCCAACTTCAGCTCCCCCCCCTCTTAGCAGCGCGTGCCACCTGCAGCTTCCAGGCCACGGCTGGTGTCAACCCCAGCCTCCAGTTTCATAGCACTTGTCTCCCCACGCTTCCCAGGCTCACATCAGCCCACCCAGAATTCTTCCAGCTTGGCCATCACCGTGCACCTCACGCTGGCTTCTCCTCCCTGCTGTGGGTGCTGCGCTGGTCAGCGCCACCACATTCTTGCCTGAACCATGGCACTGGCCTTCCAGGGTTGCAAGTGTGTCAGGGATGTCAGCCACGTGCCAAAGCCCTGTCTCTTGTGGGTCCCCTTCCCCCTCCAAGCAAACTCCAAGGAATGCTACTCCCGGATGCGCAGGGCAAGGCACAGGTGCTGTAAGTCAAGGGACTCAGCCTGCTCGCTGGGTTCTCTTCACCTCGCCTGCACTACGACCGAGTGCTTGCGTCGGCTCCCCTGTGCAAACAATCCGCAGAAGCCCTGCTTTATGAGGAAGAGTTCGGTAACTCAATCTTGGACCGAAAGTGGACAGGCCGATGCGTATGGGGCACACTCTCACGCTGACGTACGGTCACAGTCTTTGAAGCTGGATTACAGTGAGCCGGAGGCCATCTGAACTTCTGGGTGACGCCAGAGCTTCCCAGTGTCACCCACACATCCCAGCGCCCCAGGATAGTCACTGTTGTTGGTCACCAGCCTCTCTACAGTTCATCCTGAACCAGCTCAGCATATGAATAATAAATAAAAATCACTAATACATTCATCAAGCAGTTTCTTTCCTTTTTTCAGAACTGGGGATTGAACTCAAGCCCTCACCAAGCAGTTGCTAAAAGTTAAGGTCTTAGCATATTTTCTGTAAATACTTAGATCCTGTTGTAGACACTGTTATGCTTATTTTTTCTTAAATGCTGTATTAGCCAGGGTTTTACTTTGAGGAACACTATATCAAAATCACTTTCTTTTTTTTACAAAACCGGGGATTGAACTCAGGCCCCTGCGCTTTCCAGGGAAGTGCTTATTCCACTGAGCCATCTCTCTGGCTCTTTAAAATCACTTCCTGTAACATTTAAATTATCTCAAAACAATATCCCATCATGAAAACCACTGCTCTGAGCTCAGCGTCTGGGTTGTTCCTAAGTATTTCATACTTCTGCGCTTTGGACAACACTACATCGCTTAGACCTCAGCCACGCAGCTGACTTTCTCCTTGTGACTAATTTATCCAGGAGGAGAAAGAACAAACAGCCTGGGCACCTGCAGGGCTCTTTATACACACACCCAGGCCTTCTCCCAGACACGGGGTGCCTGTGGATATAGCCACTGGAGAACAAGGGCCCGTGGCAGAGCAGGGGCCCACAGAGCAATCGTGGCCTCAAGAATGAAGGTGTTTCCACGCGCTCCAACAGCCCCACTGTGCCTTGGTTCCTTTTCTCTTCTTGCCCAAGCCCTTGAAGACACAGCGGGTGGCCGTGAGCGCGGCAACAGGAGTCCAGGGCCTGGCGAGGGGACCCAAGGGTCCAGTGATGAATGGGCTGATCAGCGCCGTAGGCTCGTACTCCACCTCCTCCAGGAGCAAAGCTGCCTCTGGGTCTCCAACAAGGAAGGCGTGGTGCTAACAGCAACAGAAGACACATGCCGCCTTACCGACCTCGGCGAGGGGCCTGAGCTACGCGAGGGCACAGACACAGAAGTGCGAGAGGAAGGAGGCGGGGCCGGCCCTCCCGTGGGCGCCGACTTCGGGGTGTGCAGAGTGAGCGAGTCCTGGACGTGTTGCGCGGTAATGTTCCTAATCTGCTCGACGCCTTCACACAGCTAAGGAGGTACGTTGTAGGCTTTGTTTTACAATTATAAACATAAATTTATCTGGAAAAGTCTTTGCTGACATTATATGGTCTAAACGAGCCCAACATGCTGACACGCGGCTCCCTGACGGGCACCCCAACACGCCGACGCGCGGGCTCGACGCCAAGCCCCCGTCCACACCTCCCACGGCCGACAGAATGTATGTATCTTTGGGCGACATCATGAAGCTGAACCAGAGCCAGCCAGACCGCCATGGTGGGGGCCGTGGTGGGGCAGGGCCGGCTCCCAGGGCTGCCGTGGCGTGGGGTGCAGGTCGCCGCGCAGTAACTGGGGCGGCGGGCCCACGCAGAGCCGGCCACTGCCCGCGGCACGGCGGACGGCTGCAGCAACTTCCCGAGCTGGAGCTGGGGGACCTTTGGACACTGGTGTTGGGGTGGTGCCGGCGTGGAGACCCGGGGAAGCTCCTTGGTGTCCAACCTGGACTTCGGAGTATCGGGCACATGTTCAGGAACTCTTCGCTGAATTTGGAGCATCAACGAGGGTGGCTGGGCACTGTAGCCACTCGGCTGAAGTTTAGGAGCAGCAGACGTGCACTTGGAACGAAGGCCGATGCCTGGAAGGCTGTGCAGCAGTTGGGGTCCCTCGAAGGCCGCCCCACGAACATCCAGCTTGTCACACCACAGACTGAAACACAGCGAAGACCTGCGCAGAGCACAGCAGCAGGGGCACAACTGGAAACCGTGCTCTGGAGGTTCTGGTGGTGACAGTGGTGGTGGCACCCAGAGAGGGACCCGTGGAGGCCGCCGAGGCTGAGGCAGAGGCAGAGGCACTGGCAGGGACTCAGAGCAGCAGCTGTCTGCGGAGGAGCTGGGTGCACAGCTGGACGCCCGTAGTGCAAGGAGGGACAGCAGCTGAGCCGCCCCTCAGTGGAGAGGACCCAGGGCTTCTGCTGTCTGGTAGGAGGGACGGAACTGGGCCAATGACTGACTTGATAGGATTTTAAAACTCACGTAAAGTTCTTTCTTTCTTTCTTTTCTTCCTTTCTTTCTCTTTCTTTCTTTCTTTTTACCTTTGCTGTAATAAACTAGAAATATGTGTAAAAATAAACTATAATCTCACAAGTGCCAGTGACACTAAACATTCCTTTAACTGCTATAAACCACTGATATGCCACTTTTGAGACTTATTTTTCAGTTCCTTTATCAGTTATCTATTGAAGTCTTCGTGTTCTTATTGATTCAAATAAGCTCTTCATAGGTTAGAGGGACTAAATTTCACCTCTTACATTTTTATAATTTTTCCAGTGTATTCTTTTCTATCAGTGTATAGCTTTGCAATGCAATTTTTCCATCCCTATGTAGGCAATTTACAGATATTCTCCTCCGTGGTCCCTGTTGGTGCCTAAATGTGCCCCCAAAGCCTCATGCAGTCATGGGGCGCTTCTACGCTTCATGACTGGTTCACGGTCCAGTGCTGGGGTTGGGTGCTGCGTACAGCACAAGGGAGGGAGAGGCCCGCCGGCTGCCGCAGCCGCTGCCCCTCCGTTGCTCTTGGCTGTCTCCCGCCAACATGAGCGGCCGCCCTCTGCCGTGCGCTCCCGTCCTTGGAGCCAGCCAGGTGTGCACTGCCACTTCCACTAACTGTGAGCTAAATCAACCTTTCCTTCCCTAATTTGGGTTGTTGAGTATTTTGTCCCAACAATAAGAGAAAAGTAGCTGAGACAGCCCCTTTCCTGTTGTTTGCACATCACATAAATGATCAATATGAATATTTCTAAGTCTAGTGGGTTCTTTTCACTCCCAAGTTTACTAATATAATGTGAGTTGATATTCCAATGCAGTATTTTTCCTAAAGGGAATCACATTGTCTCCACAGTGTGTGTGCATGTGTGTGTGCGTGTGTGTATGTGTGTGCATTGCTGAGGATTAAGCCAGGGCCTGGCTCATACTGGCCAAGTGCTCTCCCAGTGAATGGCATCTCCAGCCTTTGGCACCTTCTAGTAATCTTCCTTGGCCCCTTGACATGGACTGCCACCCTTGCCATCTATCAAATCCCCATGTGCCACTTTAAAGACTGCACAATTTGCCTATCTGTAGTTGCTGTTTAAAACTTGTTCCTTAGCATTTTTATCTGAATTCATGTTTGGACCCACTTCTGGTCCGCTTTTAGCCTGAACTGCCATGCACGGCAACTGCTTATTCTCTCTCTTCCACTAGGCTACGAGCTCTGTAATTATCGTCTCTATTTGGATCCAGGTTGGTGCTTGGTTTAGTGACTGCTTGTAAACGGACTTTGATGAGTCAGTCCATGGTGATCAGAGCCCTGACCATCAAAGAGATTAGAAAACTGAGTGTGTGTGTGCGCATATGCGTGTGCAAGTATGTGCATATGTATGAGTATATGTGTATGTGTGTATGTGTGTGTGAATATGTGTGTGTGAGTGTGGAATTATGTCTGTGTGTGCGAGTATGTGCATATGTGTGTGAGTACATGTGTGTGCAAGTATGTGTGTATGTGTGTGAGTATATGTGTGTGCGAGTATGTGCGCATGTGTGTGAGTATATGTGTGTGCGAGTATGTGCGCATGTGTGTGTGCGCATGTGTGTGCGTATGTGCCTGTGTGTGTATGTCCGTATGTGTGTGCGAGTATGTGTGTATGTGTGTGTGAGTGTGTGCGTATATGTATGTGAGTGTGCTCGTATGTGTGTGTATGTGTGTATGTCTGTGTGAGTGTGTGCATATGTGTGTATGTGCGTATGTGTGTGCGTATGTGCCTGTGTGTGTATGTGCACATGTGTGTGTGCATATGTGCCTGTGTGTGCGAGTATGTGCGCATGTGTGTGCAACTATGTGTGCATGTGTGTGTGGAAGTCTTTTGGCCCTTCTCATCTGGAGGTTGCAGAACTGATTTCTGAAGAAACAGTGGTTCATTTTTCCAAAGGCAGGCCGCTCAGGCCCCGGAGCGCCATCTGCCTCTAAGTGGAGTTTTCATGTCCATGAGCCAAGTGTCGTTTCCTCAGCCGGGTGTGCTCTGTCTTGGCTCTAGTGCTTTTGCACTCTCAGGGATTACAGTACACCCGGGAGGTGTGCACTCCCTGTACAGGGTTGGTGCCTGCACAGGACATGCCTAATGCTTCAAAGTCCCTTCCCCATACCCTCCCCCCCTCCCCTCCATCTCTTTGCCCCTTTCTATTTGCAGAAGACCCAACTCCAAGTTTCCTATTACCAGAGCTGCCTTTCAGTTTTCCCTCTAATGCCATTTCACCTACATTGGCTCTGGAATTTGATTTGAGCCAAAGGCCCAAAGACAGCCAAAGGACTCCAGAAGTGACTGTCCTGAGCCCCTAGAGAGGCCCCAAGGCCCCTTAGGATGCATCCTGGGGCATTCTCAGCAGGTTCTGAGCATTCAATCTGTAACCAGGCCAGCACAGGTCCCAGGGGGGCGGACTAGGCTCTGTCTCTCGGGACATGTAGCAGGGCCTGCCTCAGTAAGCGACTGCACACAGCAAGCACAGGCCCAGCACCTATGTGGAAGCTTCCTTGTTGTGATCAAAAGTTGTGTCCTTATTTGGCTTCTTGAAAACAGACAAGAGATGACCAAAGAGCATTGGTTTGTTATTCAGTGGTTTCTACAATCAAGATGTCAACATCTTATCTACAATTACAATTTCCTTCCATAATTTGGACAACTAGAATCTACACAGTACTTTCCAACTCCTAATGTACAACTCCTTCAGTCTTGAACAAATCTAAAAATTATAATAAATACTTATTTCCCATGACTAAAAACCCATCCACCCCACAGGCTGAAGAACCATCCCTTCCCCTTAACTGCTAGCTACTACTGAGTTATTGTTGTCCAGATAGAAGCAGTTCTGAATGTTCACATAAAAGATAAAGTTATTACAACATTTTGAGGAAAATCTTTGAAGCTAATTATCTAAAGATTAGAGAAAGGATATCTTTTAATTAATTTCAAACCGTGGATTGAGTACTAAGCAGAAACATGAAAGAGAGGTTTCCAATAGGAAGCAGTGACGGTTGGGAAGCCACCTCCCTCCCCTTGAGGGTTACCTTTTAATTTCCAACATCGATTTGAAATAAATGCTGGCATGGTCTCCCCAGGAAAACGGCTTCAGTATAAGCATAAAGGAGAAGCACACAGTGCAGTAAGCAAATATGTGTCGCATTCTCCACTAACCCGGATCCCATGTGCTGGGCTTTGATGTCTCCTACCCTGTCCACACCCACTGCCTTCTGCGTCTGTGACACCCCGCACTGAAAAGACAGGAGCTCCAGCTGGAGAAGTTGAGCAGGGTGAAATCGTGGATCTCTATGGCAACAGGGCAGTGCCACTCTGTGAACTGCAAACAGTGGGGATCCACTAAGAGGAATGATCGGGGAATTGCAGGATCATACAGGGCCTTAGGGATCTTGTTCCAGCAGCATGGGGGACCCACGAGTGAAGGCAGGCAAAAGGTAGGTCTCTTCTGGAGCTGATGCTCGCAACCCCAACAGGAAAGCAGGCGCGTGGTGAGTGATGATAGGGACGGGGAAGGAGGGCGATAGTGGGGGCACCAGGAACTGGCATTAACACACATGAGGGTCAGAAGAAGGTCAGATGGCTGCCAGCATTCACAGTAGTGGTGACTCAAGGATGTGGGCATAAACAAGATAGAAAACATGGGCCGGCCTGATAACTCAGGTCACTAAAGCACCTGCTTAGGCAAAGCACAGCAGCCAAGGTTCAATCTCCTGCATGTCATGCTGGCCCAGCCCCAGGGGACACGCTGAGATAGTGATTGACATTGGGCATGGTGGCACATGTCTGTAATCCCAGCACTTGGGAGGCTGAACCCAGGAGGACCACTATGAGTCTGATCTATATAGTGAGACCCTGTAAATCCTATCCCAAATACAGGGGGAAAAATAAGATAGAAAACACCAGCATACCATTAGCTCAGGTACTGGAGATTTCAGGCTGTACTCAGCCTGCTCCAAGGTGGACGGGCACATGGCCGAGGACAGCCATTCATAGTGGCGGGAGGCAGCCAAGCAGCAAGAGCAAAAGGCAGGAGTAACAGCAACAACAGCTGCACGGAGCAAGTACCTCTTTTATGCTGCCTTCAGGCTCTCCGCCCCAGGCTGGGTGTAGCACTCACACCATAATCCCAGTGGATAATGAGTTAATCACACACTCTAGAAGTCCACCTCATGACTGCATGAGGCTTTGGGGGGACACATACCATAACAGGGGACATGTTCCCTTTAGAGTGCACGGAAGGCACCTGAGAAATGCCATGCACCTGGAAGTTCAGTGTTTCCCAGCTCTTTACCCAGTGCTCAGAATCTGACAGGCCCAACTACCCCTCTCACAGCCACCCTGAAGCCTCAACTCAGATCGCCCACGTTCCACCCGAGGTTTCAATTGAAGGTTTGGAAATTGCAGAGGTAATTTAATGTTTAATCTTAATAGAGATTAAGTATTAAATTAACCTTGGATTTGGGCATCATTAGTACTAAAGGGGGTTGTAGGTTTGAGTGAGACCAGCGGGGAGTGAGAAGGTGAGGAGGTTGATGAGGATCTCACTCCAGCATGCCAGGGCAGTCAGGCAAGAGGAGATCACTGAGACACCAGGGTGTCACATGAGAGGAGGCAGAGTGGGGCTGTGGATGATCCCGGAAGCAGAGAAAAATCAGGAGGACAGCAAAAGCAGAATGGCAAGAAGAAGGCCTGCAACCAGATCCCCTGAGGAACCCGGAGGTAATATTAAGTATAAGGAGGAGGCAGGAAGGGTGAGAAGGATGAGAAGGCCCACCCCAGTT
This sequence comes from Ctenomys sociabilis, assembly GCA_004027165.1. Lineage (NCBI taxonomy): Eukaryota > Metazoa > Chordata > Mammalia > Rodentia > Ctenomyidae > Ctenomys > Ctenomys sociabilis. The sequence continues at coordinate 132,177 of PVKA01001129.1, read as the reverse complement.
ACTTTCCCACACCTGGAGCTGATTACCTGACACTTGCAATTTAAAAGAAGAGAGGTTTGCTTGGCTCACAATTTCCTCAGGTTCAGTTCCTGGACAGCAGGAGCCAGCCAGCAGCAAGATGGCAGCGGGGCTTGGGAAGCAAAGCTGCTCATCCCAGGAAACAAGGTAAAAGCAGAGGAGCTGCGGCAGGAACACAGCTCTGCTGGCCACGTTGCCAGTGACCTGCCTCCAGCTGGGCCCCACCCCCAACAAGCACAATTGGCTAAAAATGAAAGAATGAATGGATATATCCAATTGATGATAAGCGATCCAATCACCTTCCAAACACAGGAGACTTTGGGGGGCATTCAGCGCTAAACCACCCTAAAGACAGAGGCAGGAGAGCTACAGGGAAGGGCCTTCTTGAGGACATATTGGTCATTTTGCCAAAAGCCTCAGTCTCTCCTGTGAAGTATGAGAAAAGCAAACTTTCCAGGCATGCAGCAACTTTAGATGGCCATTGAAAGAAAGGAGAAAAGCAGACCTGAGTCACCCAAGCTGAACATGCAGGGTCACCTTCTGTAGCAAGTCTCTGCAGCTCATGTGGATGAACAGGAAAAGCAGCCATATCTGTAGATCCTGGAGGAGAAATGCAGAAAACATGGTGTGGATACAAAGGGGACTTGGAAAGCAGAAAGCGACCAGAGAGGAGGGCCGTGGAGTCCAGGTGGACGGCTGTAGGAAGGGCAGCCTGGGAAGCCTTGGCGGAGCTGAGGGGAGGGTTGAGTGATGAGTGGAATCCCAAGGAAGAAAGTGACTGGAGGCGGACGACCCTGAAGGGGTAGGGTGCAGAGGTCCAGCCCCTGCCAGATGGCTCTGAGGGGAGTGGCAGGAAGATGGAAGACCAGCGAGGTAGCCGGGGGAGACCTGAGTCCTGAAGGCTTCAGGGCCATGGAAATAGCGGGGATGAAGAGGAGGCTGTGCAGGAAGAGAACACAGAAGACAGGGTTTGGAAAAGTACGAGGTACGAGCACGATGCTTGAGAGACACAAGTTTGACTTGGTCTAAAGGGAAGGATTGGGCCAGTGAGATAGCTCAGTAGACTAAGCTCCTGATTAGGCAAGCGCAGGGACCCAGGTTCGATCCTCAGCACCACATGCTGGCTGGTGAGCCCCCAGGCACACTGAGCTGATTACTAAGACCAGGAGTGGCAGTATACAGCCATAATCCCAACCTGGGGAGGCTGAAAACAGGAGGGTCATCACGAGTTGGAGCTACATAGTGAGACCCTGTAACAAAAACACAAAAGACAAAAAAAGGAAGGACCAGGGCTTCCTAACTCACCAACTGTTGTTTCCCCTGACTGTTTCAATGGGCTCCGGTTCCAACCAGGCACACGTGGCCTGTGAACTTTGCTTCCACCTCGGTCAGGCTGGCTGCTGTCCACCCCCAAATGGCAGCTGTCCTAGCAGCTCTGTCCACTCATGCAGGAGCCCTGGAGGATAGCAGTCTCTGCCCTCCAGCCTAAGTGTCCGCCGCACCACACGCTGACCAGTGATCCCCCCTAGATGCATCCCTTTGGGAACCGTGCCCCGGATTCTGGCCCTGGTCAGAGGCCCTCTGCACTCCACTGAAGTGCACTGGGTCGAGCTCCTTGATCGCTGACTGGCTTAGTGCTTTGCCTGCTGAGCTGCTGAGTTGGTCCTCACAGGCATCTATGATCTGCAGCTCTTCCAGCTGTGAGTTACAGTCACCAGGAACTCACAGTTCCCGGGAATGACAGCAAGCATCCAGTCTTCAAGCTGACTTACATAACTAAGCATTTGTTAAGGAGTCCTCACCCAAACTCTAGTAACACAAGAAGTGAAATTGCATACTTCCAAAGGTAAAAGAAGCCTGTCCTCTCCCTGAATTCCCCTTGAGACCCCCAGACGTTTCCCAGTAAGCAAGTTATTCTTGCAGCTTCAACACTGACCCAGCCATGCCTCTAACAGGGTGCTTGGTCACCAGCCACTGGGGTCATGGTAACCCAGCCCTGGCTGATGACACCCCTGGGGCTGTGCGGAGGTGGGAGAGTTGGAGCACTTTGCACAAATACCTGGCAGGAGGAGGCAGCAGTCTTCGCTCATCTCCCACCCTTCATTCTTACATCACATCCTCCATGCCATGCAGGCCACACAATGTGTTATTCTGAATATGCTTAGTCAGATTCTCCTCGACTTAGGGTGGGGACACGTGGCCTGTGAACTTTGCTTCCACCTCGGAAGCACCTCACCCCTGAAAAACCCACTTCATGGTAAGTCTGGAAAGCTTAGAATGCAGTTACCACACCCAGCCTGGCCACCAGCTCCACTCAGCACACAGCACCCTGCAAAGCCTTGCCCCACCCCCTGCCCATCGCATGGGGTGCCTGGGAGCTGGGCTGCTCCTACTGCTTCTCGTGGCCAGGGAACACCAGGCCATGTGTCAGCCCAGCAGAAGACACTCCTTGGTCCTTGATGAATACACAGTGCTTTGCACCACCAAAGTTAAAAATGAAACAAAACAAAACAAAAATAAAAACATCAGTATGCACTGGCTTAAGCCAGGGACCATCTGCCATGGTCCTCGCTTAATCTCCTTTCCCGCTGATACTCACGAAAGGCCTTGCTATCAAAATTACCTGCAGATGACCACTTCTGGAGTGAGCCAAGAGCTGCTATTGGCCATGGCTACAAAGCAAGTCCTTACCAGGAAAAACACAATTTTCTGAAACTTCAAGTGTTGCCACTGCAAAGTAGGGCTATGAATTCCTATCATGACTGTGCAATATTTTAATACAAATACAAAAACTTAATAACAGTTTCTCCCGGAAGGCAATTCCTCCAGTGCCCTATTTTCTCATACATAAGAGCAGACATCCTGTGGAAGAGCCCCTTGTGTTCCATCAACTTTATTTAAAGAAAAGAACTAGCATGGGAAGGCAAGGCCAGGGCTGGGGCCTGCTGCACACCTGGGGGTGGAGTACAGCCAGTAGCCTTTGTTTGCCAGAGAGGACTTCATGCAGGAGATCATGTGAGAGGGAAGAGACCTTGTCACTGGTCCTTTCAGCCTCAGAACTGGAAGTGAGGTCCAGACATGGGGGACATCTGAGCCTTTCCAGGAGTGCACAGAGTCTCCTATGCTTTCTTTCACTTGGGGCTATCAATACTCAACACTTTTTGACAAAAGCTATTTGGCTTCTAATCTTAGTTGAGGCGATCTCTAGCCCTTTTGCCCAAAGATGAGAACTGTCACAAACCCCACACTGCTCCACACCTGCATGGGGCCCGTGGACACTCAGCTGCCACACCCTGTGGCCAGTGGAAGCCAGGTCCTCACAAGAACAGTGGACTCAGCCGCCTGCTCCCTCTGAGCGTCATGGGACCAATGCAGGTCAGCCCAGGGTTAATTTGCCTTCCAAGGGGAGCTTGAGGCCGCAAAGCTGCGCAGAGGGCAACGGTAGCCACAGCCCGATTCTGGCTGCCTCTGTGAGTTCCCCACTCCTATGGTAAGCTGTGGTAAGCTGTGGTGACCCCGGTGCTGTAGTCAGTGACTCCCTGTGACGTTGGGGCCCGGCCACTACATGGTCCATCTCTAAAAAAGCATTTCCTGCCTGGGTAGATAGCTCAGCATTCTAAGTATCTGCCTGCTAAGTGTAAGGACCTGGGTTCAATCCCTGGCACCACAGGCTGTGCCAGCCACTAAAACCAGATGTGGTAGCATATGTCTGCAGTCACTTCACTGGGAAGGCTGAGGCAGGAGGATCACTGAGTCCTACCTGTGGAGTGAGACCCTGTAACAAATTAATTAATTAATTGATTAATTAAAAAAATTAAAATCATATCCTAAGACTTCCCTGCTAAGCATTCTAACAGAGGAAATAAAAGCTTAGAGTCACAGATTTCTTTACTTACTGAAAGCACCCTTTGTGGAAAAGGGCATTTTGAAAACTAAGGAGTAGCAAATTCTCCCCCAACTATTCAATCGTGGGTTACAAATCGTCAAGTAAACTTGTAAAGTATCCACGCAGAAATACAAAAGCTATTCTATCAACTGCCTAAACCTTTTGATATTAAAAAAAAAAACACAGATCTCTTGAATAATTTTGTTTTAATTACAAAATACCTCTGAGTATATAAAATAGTTCCCTCCTGGCTTAGAAGCATCTAGTGCCAAGCCAGCCCTGACTAGGGGTCAAGAAAACCAGCTATCGAAATAGTTCTGGTAGGCTCCAAAAGAGAAAACAGGAAGGGAGAAGACGCTGTGGAATCTTCTGAAGAAAATGAAATTGTATGGTGTCCAAGAACCCCAGGGCAGAGGCAGGCGTGCCGAGCTCCGGGCCGCGCGCATGCCCGCGCAGGAACATGCCAAAACAGCACAGTTTGGGCTCATTGTCTCCTAATTAATACCATAATGAGTTCTCTTAGATAGCCAAATCCTTAATCAGCCCTATCAAAACTATGTCTGCCCAGAAAAAGACTCGTGTTAATTCTGCTTAACGCCTGACAGTGGTTAAGCCCCATTAATACTCCATAATTTCATTGTATGTTATTGTAATCATATCAGCATATATCTCAGCGGCCACGCAAGGCTCACTAGGCCGCCTTGAATTACCGGTCACGTGACGCTGCTTCACTAAGAGACTATCTTCCATCACAGCCAGACCTCCCCTGCCCTCCCCGCAGTCAGTAGCCTAAGCAGGTATTAATAAAGGTCTCCTTTTTTAAATTGCACAGCTCTAAATGGTCTTTAAGGGACCCAGCAGTAATCTCCAGATCCCTATATTTTAGCAGGAAGGCAGGACAGAGGAATTAATAAGAGCCCTTTCTGTGTAAACTGCTCCCTGCTCTAGGGCTATATCGTGATGTCAGGGCGCTAAGAGAATTTTAAATGCACAGGATGGATTGTTTGTGTTGCAAAAGCGAAACAGGGGGCAAAGGCTAAGAGACTTGAGAAAATTGAAAGACTGCCAGGGATGCTGGGATGCAAATCGCAACAAAACAGGGATAAATGCTCCGGCTCACATATGCGGGAGTCCCGCAGAAGGGGAAAAAAAGGTTATTAATTTTCACCAGGCTGTATCTTACAGCTGGCGACTCAGCATCAGTTTTTGGTGTAATGAAAATGGTCTGAGCGGAAGATAAATGGTTCATAAAGTGGACCATTTAGATGCAATCGAGGCGCAATCTGCCCAGTGACTAATCACATCCCCCCAGTAAAGCTGGATTCCACTAACAGACTTTTTTTCCCCTGGCTGTACCAGTGAATTGTAGCCGGGTCTAAGTTCAAGGCAGGCAGAGAATTATCTTGATTTATTAGCGCTCTCGCCGGCCGTGCCACTCGCTCGGCTGTGCCTTTGTGAGTCTCTGCCCTGTTGCTGTCGGAGTATAATTTTTACTGTTCCCCTGCGACCAGTACATAGCATCATTTTCAGCTGCTAGAAAAATGGGCCACGTTTGCACCTGTAATCTTTCTTCTTTTGCGGCTGAAGGTATATAATATATCTCTAAAGTGCGTAATAAGTTTCTGAAAAACGTGTTTTTAAAAGAAATTGATTCCAGCACTGTATAAGTCCTTGCAAGGCCACGCGGAAGGAAACGTGCGGGGTGGCACAGGTGCGCGCGCCGGTGGGCCAGCAGCCGGGCCCGCCCTGCCCCTCGGCGAATCCCGACGCCCCGTCCGGCGTGTAATTTCAGACATTTTTCTATATGCTACTTGCTTCTCGTAATGAACTCTGATCAAATAAAAATGGTGTTTATATTGAGACTTTACAAGTCCTGATTACGTATAAAATGGAGGAAAATCCTTCATAATGACATTTAATTGTGAGAAAGAAGAGATTCCAATAGAAGAGCGTTCAGCTGCGTTTGCTCCCTGTTCCTTTGCATAATGTCATTTATAGATCGTTCAATTATGACATTATTATGAGGAGCGCAGTGGCTCTCCATATTTTTAGACCTATGGAAAATCAACATGGGGCATCATCGTCGCTCCGGCAGCGCTTCACAAAGGCCTTCTGCTTGCGGGAGGGTCTGCCTCTCTCTCCATTTGGCTAATGAGTACTGGCTCTTCTGTCGTCCTTTCGCCGGCGTCACGCGAAGGCCAGCTTGGCTCCAGGGCTGAGGACACCCAGAGAAGCCCAGGCTCTCCTCACTGACGCCGAGGATTTGGAGGAGTCGCGATGCACGGCACGGCGTGGCCGGCGCGGGGCGGGGTGCTCCGAGCAGCTTAGGCTGCACCCTGGAGGTTATTTTTCTGTTCGCAGGAGAACCTGACAGATCCAGTAGGGACACCCAAGGCCCTAAGTAGGAGGAAAGGCGGCTGCAAGCCCCTGCGGCCGCATGTCTTCTGTAGGGGGAGCCAGGCTCACAGACACCTGTCTCTGGAGCTCCTGCCTGCAATGACGGCCCTGTTTTACGATGGCAGAGGCGTAGACTCACCTCCTCCCCGGCAGTTCTGGGACCCGCATCTGCCTGTTAATAAGGTGTGCTTTTACCTGCCTTGTTCCACGTAGCAGGAGCAGTGCAGCTGCGAACTGGCTTTTCCAGCTCAACAAATGAGGCTGGAGGATGCTGGCCACGCCTACAATTTTGGCAGCAAAGAAAAGGTGGCGAAGCGTCACAGTCATCATTTGCAGCCAAACGTATTAGCAGAACACGTCTGTAATGACACGGGGGAGCAGCCAACACTCCCTGCCATCTACGTGGCAAGCATGCTTTGCACGCTTGGCGTGTGTCAAACACTATGACGGGCTTGCTGAGCACACAGATGAGCGAGGCAGGCCCCTCCCCCGCCCACCAGGGCCTGGGTAGGAGTCCCGGCGACCAGGACAAACGGAAGCACATCTCTGGCTGGCCTACGCTTCACGCGTTAGGAAACATGAAGCAAGGGCCAGGAAGCCTCCACCTCACCCCTAGGTCGCACGGGGCCCTGGGGAAGACCCTCATTTGCACCTCACTCCCACAGCTACTAGGATAAGAGTCTGCTTCACGCCTTGCTCAAGGTTGTTTGGAGGGGGCCGGTGAGATAGCTCAGTGGACTAAAGTACCTGCTTAGGCAAGCACAGGGACTGTGGTTTGATCCCCGGCCACAAAGTCTGGGCTTAGGGGGTGTAGATTTGTAATCCCAGCACTGAGAGGCTGAAAACAGGAGAATCATTATGAGTCTGAGCTGTGTGTTAAGAACCTATAACAACCAAATACATTTAATGAAATAAAATTAAAAAAACATTGTTTGAAAATTAACAAGGAGGCAGTAGCGCAATTGTTGAGATGCACATTAGGATTATAGGGAGTTATTAGTATTGCTTCAATTATTGCCCTGGGTGATCAGAAGCTGTCCAAGAGCTGTGGACTCTGCACCCTCCCCAAGGGTGCTTTAATGCAGCCTCCTCTTGGTTCACCAGCTCCTATGACTGGAAGAGACTTAGGCATGCCTTTTCCTGACACATGCACAGACACCCAGTGGGCCAGCCACGAGTGTGTGAAGCACTGCTCATCGCCCTCTCCTGACTCTTGCTTGCACTGTGCTCCTCATTCCCCGGACGCCCTCCCTGTAACCACATCTTGGTCAACTGACAGCAGTGGGTTCGCTATTCATCTCTCAGAAGCACAGACTTGAATTTTAGTTCATTAGCAGATCCATGCATTACCAGAAAAGTGTTTAGTGATTCGAGGACAGCTTGTTCTGTGGGTGGACCAAGCTACTCACAAACCCTGATCAAATCACCTTGCTAAGAGCTGGAGGGAAGGATCCAAGCAGCTGTGAGTAGAATGGTCCTTCATGTGTTCAAAGCCTCTCCGAAACTGAATAACAAACTAGACATCGCTAGCTCCACCTCCATCTCTCTTGTTATCTCTGTATCTCTGACAAGTGCAGAAATGGAATGGTGGGTTCTGTTCACTTCTTCATTTTTCCATTCTCCTCCTAGAGGATCTTCAGTGAGTCTCAAGCCTCATTTTTCTGAAGTTTCTAAAGGGATATAAGTTCCCCCAGCCTCATTAGGACACAGAGGAGCAGGCAAAGAACACAAGGAGGGCAGCAGCAGTTTGCCCAAGAAGGCCCACATCCCCAGCTCGGCTGGGCAAAGTCCATCATAAACAGATGTGCCCAAGGCTAAGGAGCAGGGGACAGGGGTGGCCTGCAAGCTTGGAACTGTAGTCAGGCTAGCCCGACTCCAAGTAGTGTAGCAGTGAAAAGGGAAGCAGAGCCAGGGCTGCGGAGCCAGACCTGCAAGTTCCACAGAGAAAAGGCTGGGCACATGCATGCACTGGTGTCAGGAGGGAAAGGCCAACCAGGAGACCAAGGCCAACCAGGGAAAGGCCCCCTCCCTACTCCAGGAAGACACCTGGGGGACTTCCGCCTTTCATTCTGGTGGCTTCTGGACAGATCATGTAAGGTCCAAAAGGACTGACGATGATGAGATGAAATCATGGTCTTAGAGCTCCTGCAGTTCTCTTCAAGGACGTGAGAGACAAAACAGAGTCTGACTTGGGTGTCAAAGGAGAGAACTTATTGTTTTCACTGCCTCAATCTTAGAAAAGCCAATGGCTTCCTAGCTCTGTGTTGCAAATAGAATCAACACTTCTCTCTCAATTATCGGCTTGTCTCGAAAAACACTTGGATTAATCCAATATCTACTTGTCTCTGTGTTGGGGTAATCATGACAACTGGGTAAAATATTTATCAATAGAAACTTGAATCCAAGCACACTGAAGGATTCACAGACCATATTTCCCAAGCAGCAGGGACAAAGCGGAAGACCCACGGTGCAAGGTAGCAGCTTCCTAGGTTACAAGTGTGGAAGGGCAGGCTGGCCAGCTAGAACTAGGGCAGAGGTGGGGAGTGAGAGCACATATTGACAGGCAGCCCTGCATGCTTCCTGGAACCACTTTGTGCACCCTAACATGGCAATACAGCTGTGCTGTCACAGCGTGTGTGTGTGTGTGTGTGAGAGAGAGAGAGAGAGAGAGAGACAGAGAGACAGAGAGAGACAGAGACAGAGAAAGGGAGAGGATGTGTTATTCCTACTGATATACAAGTATGCTAATTGACTAATTATATATTGATTAGATAGCTAAAGATGATTTCCAAAGCCCCATTGGCCACAAATTATTTTCTTTTCCTGAACTTAGGAAAATTGTTCTTTAAGTAGAAAACTATATAAAAAACAATAATAAAAATAATTAACATCAGCCCAAAAGTAGGTACCTCAGTTTAGCCTTCATGCGATGGCCTGATTATAGGCAGATTTCTTAAAAACAGGTCTATGCATAGTTCCATCTGTTTTGTCCTTCATGGCTAGCAGCGCATTTGAAGCCAAGCTCTGTGGAATCCGTTCTGTCCTCCACAGGAATAGAGATGGGAGGTGAGAGCTGACAGATGACAGGCAGAGCATGAGGGGAGCCCTGGTCTTCAGGACTTGCCTTTGTCTTCCCTGGAACCACAGGACTGCAGGCATCTTTTGGGGTAAGTGCAGGACCATGGGTCTGGGGGCCAAGTCTGTGCTTCTCCATGGTCAGTCAGCAGCAGGGCTCCAGGCCAGGCTAGGGAACCTGGTGCACTCCAGTCTTCTCTGCCCTATGGGGTGCAGATTTTCCTCAGAGTGACAGAAAGGAGGCACCGGTCTCCTGTTCCAGGGAAGCTGCCAAAGCCCTGCAGGAACTCATGCCCTGCTTATGGCTGTAAACTCTGAGAACAAGAGCTGATTGAGAAGGAGCAGAGTGGTCTGGAGCCGCCCTTAGTGTCTGGGGGTCTTGGTTGCAGGAGCTCCTTGGACACCCACATCAGGAGGTGCTCGAGTCTGCTAAAGAACATGGCATAGTGTCTGCACAGAAACCATAATTATCCTGGTTACTTGTTCGTGTTTGTTTTCTTACTTTCTGTTTTGAATCCTTGGATTTGTGACCGATGGGACACAAAGCTGACTGCATACATAATTTTTTGTTCCAAAGCTAACATCTGGATGATTTAAATGCTGAAAGACCTCAGACTATGCAAACTGGGGAGCTGGGGCCAGGAGCAATTTCCCAAGCACCACAGTCCAGGGTCTGGACCCTGAGGCTCAGGGGATACCCTCTTCACCCACTGGTCACCAGCTGAAGATCAGAAGTGTGCAGCCCCAAGAAGAATTCTGCCTAGCCAAATGATGTGTGCACAGCACCACAAGCTGTGCCAACCCACCCCAGGGGCGCGTTGAGACGGAGCACGGTGGCGTACGCCTATAATCCCAGTGCTTGGGAGGCTGAAAACAGGAGGATCACTATGAGTCTGATCGGTATAGTGAGACCCTGTAGACCCTGTCCTAAATACATACACATAAAATAAATAGGACCAGCCACATAGCTCAGTGGACTAAAGCACGCGCTTAGGCAGAGCCTAGCAGCAGGGATTCGTTACTCAGCATGCCATGCTGACCCCGCCCCCAGGGAATGCTGAGATGGCGCTTGAGACTGGACGCGGTGGTGCGTGCCTGTCTTCCCACCACTTGGGAGCCTGAACACACCACGAGATCGATCTGCGTAGTGAGACCCTGTAGACCCTGTAGAACTATAGACTCTCTACTAAATACAAAAATAAAAATAAAAATAAATGAACAAAGAGAGGTAAAGATTCCAGCAGCTCTGATCTGAATCTTTAATGTATCCAGTTGCTCTCATCTAGTAAGAAAGCCCCACCAGGGGCTGCAGGCTGAATATCTGCACTGTGTTAATATTAATCTCTAAGACATCAGCAATCAGAAAGAAAAGATGCCTTCCCCACATCACCACGTGCTTCTCCATGAGGGGAAATGTACCAGTAGTGGCCCGACTGCCTCCTCTGCTGCACTCAACCAGCATCCCGTTCCTGCGGCACCGAGCATCCCTGGGTAGCGGGCCCATCAGCTTCAGCTGAGAATCCCTGTTCAGACACCCGACTGCTCCCTCTACCAGCTGGTCTGTGCTGAGCACCTCTGCCTGCCAGTCATTCTGTCGAAGGCCCAAGACAGGGCAGCCCTATGGACAAAGCTGCCTGCCCTCCCAGAGCAAAACATGTTAACTGTTTGATGCAGTAGAAGTGTCCATATCCTAGCACCTCCACAAGGATTTCTACCAAGCAACACTTCTTCCTGTGCTATTCATTTCCAAGCTCTCCTACCAATCCAAAGCCACTTGCACGTGGTGAGAAAAGGACAGCAGCGATGGAGAGACCTCCTAGCTTCTATTTCTGACCCAGTGAACCAGTGGCAAGGCCAGCATGTTGGCTGGAGCAGACTGAGTCCAAACATGGGCATACAGGCAAGAGGGGGCTCCTGAGTGCATGCACCAGGCACCCACTCTTGCAGAGGCTCCCTCACTTAGGAATGCCCCCAGCCCCCACAGTCCATGCCCTGTAAGCCTGAAGGGTCCTGCAGAGCCACCAGCCAGCCCATGCACTCCACAAGAGGCGAAATGCAAGCTATGTCTGCACAGCTCCCTGTTCGCCTTCATTTTTCATCTGTCTTTATCAGCGGACGTCTGGAAAACCTAATTGCTGTTATTTCCATCTTGAACAGGCTAATAGGTATCAGAGAAGGGAATGCTGCTTTTTTTTTCCTCCTGCAGAATTACACAAACAACAACGATAACATAAACCCTGCATGAATGAAGAAAATACAACTCTTTCCTTTACCATAATGAAATTTGCTTGCATTAAAATAGAGCCCTCCTCAGGGCCCTTGGTGACTTTGCTGGGCAGCACCGGCATGAATAAACCCATGCTGTAGAGCAGGAAGGCTGCTATTTTAAAGATGAAAAAATTGGAGCTTCCGGATGGCTGCTTTCACGAAACACAGCTTCAAATGAATTTATGAACTGTTCTATAATGTTTTCTGCATACACCAAATGGCAGGCTTTAGGCAGAAGCCCAATATATGTTTAGTTAGTATATAATAAACATAATATTTACACGGGCTCTGCACCGTGTTAAGAATCAAGAGCAGTTGCTCTATAAACTGTTACCAAATCCTCTAACATAGAGCCCTAAACCAAGCGGTCCAGCAAGATTCCAGAACAATTCTTGCAAGGAGAGCCTGATCTCCACCCAGGGCCCACGCACGCCTGTGTGGTTGGCTGGCACGTACACGTGAATGTGCAAATCGAAATCTCCCTCATGTTAATAAAATCTCTTTAATCAAAATCTTGACAACCATCTCATTTTCTTCAGCTGCTAGGATGGCGTGTAGCTCAGATATTGTCTTCAACTTTAAAGATGTCTCTGATTTCGAAGACTGTTCCAAGAACAACAACCAACAAGAAAGAAAGGAAGAAATTTTAATCCCAGTAGATAGAAAGCCAGTTCATTTCTTAGGCAATAAAAGCCTGCGGGGGAGGGGTGCTGAGCAAGCTCACAGCGCTTGATTTTCCTCTCTGAAAAGCGCACTAGTTAGGCGCAGGACCGGTGCAGCTGATATTCTCAGAGAGCAAACACGATAGTGGAAATTAAGTTGCCCCGGCAAATTCAGTTTAGTGGAAATTTGTTATGAATAAAATGCTGCTGGTGGGTCTAGAACATTGAATTTACCCACCAAATAATATCTCAGAAATACCACTTCAGAAGAAATCAGCTCTAAATAATTGATAAATTTGGTTTGTTTGGAACCCTTTTGACCTCTGTAATAGAAAGTAAAAACACATTTCAGTTATTAAAGTCACATCTACTCGCTCCACTAGGGCAGCTTTTAATTTCAAGCCGGACTCGGGAGAGGCCGTTTGAGAACGCCTCCGGAAAGTTTTCAGCTGCTGCTACTGGATTTGGGTCAGCCTCCCCTGGGAAAGCAGCGGAAGATAAATGTGTAGCTTTTCATAACACAAAAGAAAACTTCAGAGATTTTAAGCATTAAGATGTATTAGAGACAGAGAGTTTTCTCCACGCCGCCTCCTCCTGTCTGCCTTTCACCTTCAACCTGTCTGTCTAGGTCTCTGCCTCTGTCTCTCTCTGTCTCTCTGTCTCTGTGTCAGTCTGTCTTTCTCTCTCTTTCTCCATTTTCCTTTGAAATAAGGTTAAAATGTTCATGCTATTAAAATAAAGGTATAGAGACGCCAACTATTCTATTAATTAATAGAAGACATTTTTTTTAGATGTGGCCAAGGCCACATCTGTAGTATTTAAAGCAGTTCTTCTGAAGTTCATAGAAAATATAGCCAGACACTTTTTTTCAAATATGCTTTCTCAAACAAAAAAAAAGAACCGTATTGCCTCCCTTCCACAATAAAAGCATAACTCTCGCAGCTCTTCATACTGCAAGAAGTCACACGCAGTTGCAACAGACTCACATTGTCTTTTGCTCAACACCTTGAAAACATGTTTTAAAATGCAAGCCTTAAAATATTTGTGTGGCAAAAACCAAAGGACTTCGTTGGCATTATTATACTCGCCCGAGACGCGTTCTGCAGTGTTGGCTCAGGGCTTGGCTCACCATTTTCTGAGCACACCATAGCCGCTGTCGTCAAAGCACCAGCCGACGTGGGCTCCCACAGGCTGGCTGTGCTCTCGGGCCTTGCACTGGGCTCTATCTGATCTTTATCACCCTCCCAGGAATCCAATTCACCCTTTGTGCCCAGTAGACAGTTAAAAGTACTCATTGTTAGAAAACCTGATTTTGACTCAGACTTCAGAAACCAGACACAGTGTTCAGGGAAATCCCGCCCCGTTAACCCATGGCCCACGGTGAAAAGCAGTGTACTTCAGTGTCTGATCCTGCCTCGGTTCCCCACCAGCCCTGTGCTCCAGCCCTCCCTCAGCCCGGGCTCCAAGCGGGCCAGCCCATCTCTTTCCTGGGCTTTCTTTGCTCAAGTACCTGTGCCAGCCATGGTGGCCAGGTGCTTCAGGTCTAGCTCTGGACATGCAGTCCCCAGGAGGTCACAGGCAGAGCTCTGCCCACCTGCCCTGGCGATGCACCATGACAGTGGGGAGCAACCTGCCCTTGGCTTGCGGCAGAAGCCTGCTGATGAAAACACTGCGTGTTGGACCAAAACAGTCTCAGAAATACATGCATGTGCATAGGAGAAGTGACTTGGTTATCTAAAGTGAATGTGAAGAAAGTGGTGGTCAGAGAGGAGGGCTGAGAAGCGGTTGAAGGCATCTGCATGAGCCCCTGCCTCAGGCCCAGGGTGGCAGAGTCCATACAAGGCCCAGAAGTGCTACTGCTTATGACCCCTCTCGTGCAAAAGATAAACAAGATCTTTACTTGCCTTCACTATCAGGGCTGACTACTTCCACCATGGATATTTGTATTTTTATCTTTAGGAGTCAAATGGCTAGATACCTGGACAGTGTGTGCTCCAGTCTGTACCCAAAAGAGGATTCTGGAGAAGCAGTGCCCACAGCAATTCAAATGCAGTCGGCTCCTGCAAAACAGAAAAGGACAAGCTTCCAGATGCTTCGAGCCCCAGGCAACTCCTCAAATGCCAGGGGTCCCCTGTGCTGTCCAGCAATCCTGCTCCAAGCCACGTCAGGCCTGGAAGCAGAGCCCCAGAAAGGGGCTTGCACACTCATACTCCTAGCAGCCCTGTCACAGCAGACACAAGACAGGCACCCCCAGTCCATCTGGAAGAAGCGACCTTCATGTGTGGGGCACACAGCCATGGAGCACCTCTTGTCCAGAGAAGGAACTGAGTTCTCACTTTGCTGTCATGCTGAGTGAAAGGAGCCAGGCACAAAAAGAACCCCAGTGGTGTCTCCAGATAAAAGCAAACCAGGATTGGGCAGGTCACTCTCTTCCGCCAGAAGTGTGCCCTATGTGCGCGCGGGCTTCTGTCTTACTGACAGATCACGCTGCTCTTTGGCTTTCACAAGCATCTGAGCTACTACACAGCCAGCCCTGAGCCCTGCTCCTGACACCCAACAAACACAGCCCTGTATGTGAACAGTGCTGGTTCTCCTAAGCCTGCTTAGGCTCAATACACCTTCTCCACTCTTGGTTTACTAAAATTATTATTAAGTATGAATAATGCATTTTATTAAATTCATTTATCAAATTTCTCCTTCTCTTTTAGAATAGTACACAGTATTCTTTATTTTTAATTTTTTTATTACAAAACTTTTTAGGATTCTTATGCTCCAGATGAGAAGTGAACATTAGGATTACTACAATTGAAGTTAATCTCAGCAGGTTGCAGCTACAGTGGCCCAGAAATTTCAATGAGCTCTGAGTGCTTTGTCACAAGTTTATTCCCCTCCCTTTGTGTTTTTCATTCTTGTGCCATGACTGGCAAGGTATGTCCATTTTTCTCAGTATTAATAGGTAATTAATTAGGACTTCTGTCACCGAAGACCAGATCAAACCTCCTGGACAGAGTGGAAGAGAACACAGGGCTCCATGCTTTCTTTTTCAAAAGAATAGATATAACTAGTTTGATCTTACTTCTTATTTTCTGCACAGATATCCATTGTTTCTGGGTGATGTCAATTTGAAGTAAAATATTCTTCATATGAAATATTCCTTTCTTTCTTTTTTTGTATTTTAGGGAGGGGTCTACAGGATGTTCAGGGTGTCACTACTAGATAAAACCTGTAGTTATCTGCCTGTTTCCAGCTTCCCAAGAGCTGGGATTACAGGCACATGCCACCACACCCAGTCTCAATTGCTATCTCAGGATTCCTGGGGGAGACCCAGGAATCAAACCCTTGCCCCTGTGCCTGCTTGCAGGTGCTTTAATCTGCTGAGTTATTTTGCCGGCCCCATTATTCCTCTCTTAATTGAGCTGACAACAATATGTATGACTAGGGACATTGCCATGAGAATGTTTATCATATAAATAATTTCTCCATTTTCTTTATTTTCTGATGCTAATTCTGGTGAAGGTCAAACTTAAAGGACAACGTTAGGAACCTTCACCGCTCTCCTAAACAAGCCCACCTTTATACAGCAGTCTGGTGCCTGGTTGCTGTCCAGAATCCGTCCCCTGCTCATGTGACCCGGGTCCTACTTGTACCACACTCATGCATTTGATGACTTGTTCTTTTCCAAAAGACTTTTCCCATGTTCCCCAGCTTGTAGCCAAGAGGCTGGAGTCTATATGGAGAGCTCTCACTTTGACAAACTTTGTTTAGTACAAGGAACTTTGTGTTCCTCACATTTCATTGCCCACAGCTCTTGATGGCTTACATGAAGCAAGACAGTGTGGAGCAGGTCTTTCATCCTCCAAAAATGCAACGGGAAAGCTTGGTTCCATCTAAAAAAATTCATTGTACTAATTTTAAGTTGCATTTTCTATTTCTGTTCAACTTTCATCTGCATATCCTACTACAAAATTAAAAAGGAATGAATTCCTTTCCGTTGCAGACCCGCATTGAGTGCTAGCAGACACAGCCTACATGCATGACTGGCCAGGCTTCTGGGTTAATATAAAACCCTCACTACTCCACATAGGCATCTCTTGCTCTATTTTCAGCCAAGGTCTGGTCAATGTCTAACTTCCTATTGGATGTTTCACTTGAAGTAGTTGCCATTTCCTCCCCAGACGTGCCCCAAGCTGTGTTCACGCTCCCCAAGGAGTCCAAAGGTCTCCACTGCAAGGACCCCGAGCCTGACCTCCCCACCTGAGGCCATCTTGAATCCACAGCTCACCTCCAGGACTGCTGGGGCTCTGCCACCCACCCTGCACTGACCATCAGGCATTTTTGTCTCTGGGGTTTCCCAAATCCATCCTTCTTTTTTATTTCCTGGTCATTCTAGCTCCAGTGGCCATTGTCTGTGACCCAGGTGGCATCAGTGTTGCCTTTGCTGCCACCCCCTCTCCACCCATCCCACAGTCACCACACTAGTGGCGAGAGGCGTGGGGGGCCTGCAGTCCACTCGCTCACATTTGCCCCAGTCTCCACACCTCCCAAATACACAGTCAACACCTAGTGTGCTAGTGAGCCTGCCCAGCGCACGATACTGTTTTCGTTGAGGACTGGGCCTCACTGGTTCCCACTTCACACCATCACCAATGTGGCCCAGTCTTCTCTTTTCTCCATTTCTTCAACCCAACAATATTTAAAAGTTTTTTGGTATTTGCACTTCCCTGAAAAATACCTAGTCTGTTCGGCCCAGTTTCACGCTTCTCTGCCCTTTTTGGCACCTCTGGCCCCAGCCAGCCTGAGAGCTGCCACAGACAGAGGCTGCCTGACATTGTGCCCTGAGTCCACCCAGAGAGACGGGACTCCTTGGTGCAGAGGAGAGCCCGTTCATTCCCTAGTCCCTTCCACCGCCACCATGGGCACTGGGAGAGAGCCAGGCAGCTTATTTGTGACCGTATTTGCTCAAGTGACTTCAACAAAAGCAAGAACAAACAAATGGCATTAAGAATCATTAGTGAGAACTGAAAGTCTCACGGGAAGAGAGCACCACGGAAGAACCACCACACAAAGTCACCTGGGCAAAGATGGGACACCCTCCAGGAGGAGGCACCCTCTGGTGGACAGTGGTGTCCGGCATGAAAATACATTCCAGGGCATTGGGCACTCAGGCACTTCTGGTCACTTGCCCATCCACAGTCAGATGTCTCCCAAATGTTCAAGTTAACAGGGTGGGTGGCATAGTCTGAAATGTCCCCACAATTGAGCCTTAACCAGAGCTCCTCAGAGGAGTTGGAGCACACCCTGCCAATGTGTTTTTGGAGAGCCTGTGAAAGACACAGGAGTAAAAGTCAGAAATCACACTTCCTGCATGGCCTAAATAAGAGGCAACTGGAAGAGTGGGAGCCGCCTTCACCTTTGGCCAGATAACAAATGTATTGGCATGTGCTCTTTTGTTCTGGCTGGACAGTGTCTACTCATCAAAAGCAGGAAATTGCATTTTAACATGGATACGCAGGATGCTAGGGAGGGGATGACATGGCCAGGAGTGGGGAGGCGGAGGACTTGGTGGAGAACAGCCAGTCCTGGACCAGCATTGGGCCCGAAGCCACTGGAGGACTGGCAGAGCTTGACAGGGCACTAAGATAAGAAGAACGACCAGTATATGCTTGCCTGGTGCAGACGAAGAACTTGCAGAGTGGTTTCCAGATCTCAAGGGAGGGTGACCCACAGTGCAGCCAGACATGCCAATGCCAAGGGTCCCAAGGAAGGCCTGGGGAGGTTTCAGGAGAAAGCTGTCTGGTGCCAGGTGCCAGGCGCCTCAGAGACTGTGATAGAAAAGTCCATACCAGTGCCAAGCTTGGAATGGGAAGGAAAACCATATTTTGTGAGCATCCTCTGATTTACCCTTAGTTTGTAAGGAAGGTGGGAAGAGATCTGAGGACTAATGTGAATTAATGAAAAGACAAAAGACCTACTAGGGAGCTTCAACATATGGGATATGAAACCCAAATACATTTATTCACTCTTCTGTAAATGGAAGCAAACAAACACTAATTGGACAATTAAAATTGGACCTAGCACCATGCACTGAACTAGTTAATTCTTATCTTTTAAATAGGTGCCCGGAAAGCCTGAATTCCCCTATTTTCCAAGAAAAAGATGTATGGTGTATTTATGCGTGTGTGTGTGTGTGTGTGTGTGTATCAAAGAAATAGAAAAAGAGCTAACAAAGTCTTCAAATATTAACTCTTTTGCGTGTTTGTGTATGTGCACGCACACACACATACACATAGAGGAAAATGCGAGTCACTGGCAGAAAGCAAAGTGACATGAGAGAGTGTCACTAACAATACCACTGCAAGCCTAAGCCAGAAGTTGGTCATCTTTCACTTTTTGTAAATTCTTGTAACGTGGGTCAGCCACTGCTCTCCTTCTGACATTGTGTGGCAGGGTAAATAATAAAGCCAGTACAAAAAGTCACCAGCATATTTTCCCAAGTCTCTTTTGCCTCTTTTTGTGCCTGCCGTACCATAGTCCAACAGTCTTTCAATAAGGAAATCAATACGTCTTTATTTTGCTGTAAATGATAGTCCTCCGATCATAACAGCAAAGGCTGCAAATAAAAAAATAAGCCAATTTGGCCAAAGGTTCACTTTTTTAAAAACTAAATCAGATATTTCAGGGTGATGCTCACAGACTTGGAAGCAGACTTTCGAGGGAGATTTTCCCCAGCAAGCTTTGCGTGAGCTAAGGGCCAGGAAGCCTAGAAGGTGGACTGCAAGAGGGGAGGAAGGTGACTTTCCAAAATGTGAAGGAGTCAGTGTTATTATTGAAACTCGCGATGTTTACAAATACACTTAATTAAAATATCAAAAGCATAAGTTTCCCCCTTTGTACTGTAATATTTACAGGAAGAGCTTTGCATGGGAAATGCCTTTTATTTATTTTTATTATTTACTTACATCCCAAGCAGTGTCAGTTAAAATACAGTTAACTACCAGCTGCAATTAACCAACTGTCAAAGGCTCCACTCCCAACGTCGATCAGCTTCATTTAACTAATTTGAGAAGTGGAAGTTTGATTTTTTTTTTTCCAGGAAGGTGGCTTGTTTCCTTATTTCCTGTCAAGGGAGCCAGGTTCTGTGACCTATGGTGAAAAGGGCTCTTTGTAATTAAGACAGGGAGACTCCAACTCAACAGTTCTCACAGTGGGAGGGAATTTTTTTTTTTAATTTGGGAGGAGATGGGGGAGGGGGAAAGGCAGAGGGGGGAGGGGAAAGGGACGAAGAGATTGAGGGGAGGAAGAAGAGGGGAGGGAGAGGAAGCCAGACATCACTGCGGAGCACAGGCTGCCCCGGGCGCTCAGCCAATGGGGGTCCACGCCGCCCGGTCGCGCGCAGCCATTGGCTGGGTCCTCTCCGCAGGCCGAGTCTATTAAGACCTCGCCTGGTCCTGCGGGCGGGGCTCCCCGCGCAACCAGGCCGCGCGCAGGCGACCAGAAACCGATCAACCGTGTTATATCAATAACATTCTCACACCAGGTTGTGTAAATTGATCTTTTACAATTTCTCTCGGTGACAGTCTCTGTAACCAACAAGATAAATCATTCCTCCCCTGGCTTTTTTATTGATTGCTGAGACCTGTATAAAAATTACACAGCTCAAGCCACGAAGGGAACATCCTCATAAGAAAGCTTTTTATTTACAATCAAAATATGTTTGGACCACGATCAGAGCGGCACAGAACTACAGGAACACGGAAATTTCACAGACTCGGAGGAAGGTAGCAGTTAGAAACCCACCCTCCCCAAGCCCAGCCGCCCCAGGCTGCCTCAATATGCATCCGGCTTCTCAAATTGAGAGGGGGGAGAAGTGAAGCTTTGCACACGTGATTTCAAGATTAGCTGTCAATAGGAAGCCGTGTGATAAAATGAGACAGAAAAACTGCCACAAATAAACCTTCGCCACGGACCCCCCCCCATACCCCAACTGACAAGCCCTACTCTGTCCCCATCAGCACAGGGACCAGGCGCCTCTCCATCCTACCAAGCAGGTGAAACCCCAGAACATCACCCACCTGGATGACACCTGGTGTGTTTCTTTTTCAGAGAAATTTAATCTGCATGATTGTGGGGCTCTGGAAAATACCTGTCCTGCTGGCCCAGGATGCCTGAAAATTCTGAAGTCCTCCAGATCTTTCGAATGTAGTCGGAGTACAGACAGTGGGTATCTAAATCTCAGTTTTATGCCAACCTCACACTAGTGAAACAATAGGGTGCAAGCTGTGGTGGGGGAAAGGAAGAAAGGGGAAAATATGCTTACACATGAGACAGTTAAGCTAGTCATACAGCTAGTTTCCCTTAGCTTATTAAAAAGAAAGTTCGAGCCTACATTGTACAGCCACCATGCCTCCACCTCCTACTCTGAATGACTACAACACACAATGTATCAACTGTTGTCACTGTCCTACTACCCTGTTTTAAAGGGCAGTTTCAGTGTTTGTCTTCTTTCTCTTTAAAATAAATAAATAAAACAATTTATACCAAAACTGTCTTAGAGTACAAGCTTTCTCTTGCGTTCTAATTTCCTGTTCTACTACAGGAACGAACCCATGTGGAGCTCCAGAGGAGGTCCACGAGGTGTCCTTCACCTGCTCCAGGTTCCTAGGGACCAGATCTGCACCCGTGCTGATTGCTGTGGTGGCGGGCAGTGTGACCCCTGTGCGGGACACACCTTAAAAATAAAATTGCACAAGAAAAATGTAAAGTATTTTTGCACCCTTTCCTAAGAGGAGCTAGTGTTGTGTTTATAAAATAACAAAGTGCCCTAGGCTGCCGCTGCTGCGCATCACCTTCCCCCGGCCTGTGGGCCCTGTTGGGTTTCTACCCAGCTGCGGCTCCCAGACCTCAGGATCTGCGCAGCCTTTTGCACACACACAAGGCCGGGCAGACCCAGGCTTTCCCGCTTCCCCTGGAGCCCGGCGTCCGGCCGTCCGTAAAACCCGCTCTCCCTCCCGCCAGCAGCTGAAGGTGCTTTCAGGGCCCAGGGAAGGAGAGGGCGGCCAGAGCGCGTGACTTGTCCTCCCGTTCCTAGGAGCTCCTGCGATGTACACTTCGGGGCACCCTTGGGAAGGCGGTGGGCTGCCTGTGTTTATAAAGGCTGGGCAACTTAGGGTGCAGTGCGTGTCTGGGGACCCTTGGCCGCTCTGAGTGACTCCTGATCCAGTTCTTGGGAGAATCAGAGTACATTTTCTCCCGTATTCTTCCCCTGTGGGTGTGTCCAGATACCAACGCCCCCAGGAAGAGCCAGAGTGGGGGAGCAGGGCTGCGGACCCCCACCCGGCCCCGCGTCTCCGCGCCTTTACGCAGCCCTGAGCGCCCAAAGGAGCAGCTGGCCTCACCAGGGTGGCCGCAGGAAAGGCTGGTGGGGCCCAGAGCCCTGTGTGCCGAGGTCAGGGGCGGGGAAAGGGGCGGGGACAAAAGCTGACGGGGAGACTGGCCTTTCCTTGGGGATGACTTTGCCTTTAAAATAGAATTTAGTGCAGATCTTATCAAAGAGAAACAAGGTAGGAAAACCATTAGATGTGGGCATTTCTTCCTAAGAAGTGCCTTTGGAAATGTTTGTATTTTAACCCAGAACAGTGTTTTTCCTTCAAAAAGAAAAAAAAAAAAAAAAATGCATTTGTCTGTTTCAGAAGAGTAAGTCACCTAATTTGCTCTTCCTGGTTTTATTTAGAGTCTACTGTCTCCCGGGCTCTATAGCATCCCCCACACCAGAGCACAAAGTCGGAAAAAGAGGAATGGTGTAAAGATTCTTTTTAGCTTGAATCCCAATATCCCGAGTGTGTGTGTGTGTGTGTGTGTGTGTGTGTGTGTGTGTGTGTGTGTGTTTGGCAAAATAACACCAGTACATATTGCCAGATAATTGGCTGTAAAGGCTGACCCCGGAGTCCCCTCAGTCCTTGCAGCTGGGGCAGCCCTCTTGTCCACCAATCCGGGTTTCCCCTAGTCCAACAAGAGAGGTCTTGCTTTATCTTAGTCTAAAAGTATAAAAACGATGTATAAAAAGTAAAGCCATATTAATATAATGAGCTGTGAAAGGTTCAAGTCAACAACTTCTGATGTGGCCAGTCCTATGGATAATCCACTACTATAATGGACTATATTGGAATATTTTGACAAATTCTCGCACCTATAATATTTAAATGGCAATGGAATACCCATCTCTGACAAAACTAAACAAAACACAAGGTACAAATGAAGAACCATTTTGTATCTATGTATTCAAAATAGTTAAGATAGATATACAGCTACTTTCTCTTAATTTAACGTATAGAAAGATTTGTGCTAATAGTGTTTGTGGACAGGATATCACGCCTGCATCTTGTGCTATGAATCACCACTAAGACGACAACATGCAAATATGCAATGTGTTAATTATTGAAACTGTCCTACTAATTGGTTTTGAAGCCATTTCATTGCTATTTGTTTCTCAATAAAATTATTAAGAGAGAGAGAGCCCAAAGGAGAGGGCTGAGTGCGGGCAGCACAACTGTTCACTTTGGAACCAGCCTCACTCCTGCTGCAGCCGGAGGCTTTTCTCTCCTTCGGTTTTTCCTGCCATCAGAATGGCCACTTGAAGCACCTGAGAGTGAGGCCGTGGACAGGTGAAGAGGCAGGAGTCCTGCTCTACTGTCCAGCTGTCCCCAGCACCCCTCTCCTCTGGGTGTCGAAGTCGCAGAGCCCAGCCCAGAAGTGTCCATGGCCACTCTCCCTGGCCGTCCTTTGGTGGCAGAGTGAGGGGTATGGAATGCCAGCAGCCAGACACCCCGAGAAGAGAAACAAGCAGAGGCAGGGAGGTCGCTGTGGACAGCTGCTCTTTTGGCTGGGTGGAGAGGGGATCTCACCTTGAAAGTCAGGGGTAGCCAGAGGGAGGGGGTTGGTCGTAGAACAGCCCAAGTGAAAGGGAGGAGGGCAAGAGGCACAGTGGCCACTGGGCGGGCGAAGGGGTGAGTTGGAAATGTTTTGTCTGTTCGTTTGACCAATATTCTTCATTGTTTCTCTATGAATCTAAAGCTTCAGGTAATCGGAACCTCAGCTCTCATTGTGAGAAGAGCAACGTGGAATAAGGAGAAGGAAGCACTGGTGCCAGCTGCCCGCTGGGTGCCGGGCGGCCTCCTCCAAACCCGAAAATCACGGAGCCTCTGCCGGGCTTGAAAGCCTGAGAAGGGCAGCTCGCCTGTGCCCGGAGGCTGGCACCCCATGGAGAGTCCTCCTCACCTGAGCTGGCGTGCTCGTGCCCAGGCCTCGCCTCCGAACAAAGGCAGCCGCTCAAGGGTGCCTCCTCTTGGACAGAGATTTCCTGGAAACCCACTGGGTGGCAAGAAGAATAGGGTCAGAGGTCCAAGAAAGGGCTGGAGATGTGGCTCCGTGGCAGGATTCTTGCCTTGAATGCCCAAGGCCCTGGGTTCAATCCCCGGTACTACAAAAAAATAAAATATAAAATAAAATAAAATTATATATATATATATATATATATATATATATATATCCATAAAATAGAAAGTGAGGAGTAGAACAACTGCCCAGCTAAAGCCTCTTGTTTTATATAAATACATTGATCTTCAGAAACATTCCCAAGTGCAGAATTCCCTGGCTGTCCTGCAGAGCTCACACATGCACCAGTTCTGGTCTAAATGCTCAGGATGGGGAAGAGTAATACCATTCTGTTCCCTGCTTGATGCTGCAAAGGGCTTTTCCTATGAAATAACCTGTTCTTTTAGCAGTTTGATAATTTTCCGATGACCCCAAGTCATTTGCGATGAGATTTTTTACTTTCAGTTTTTGGGGGAGTCCCCATCCTGATTTCCCCGCTTCCTGCACTGGCTTACAGCCCCACCAGAAACGTAAAAGTGGTGCCCCAGACCCTGCAGCCTTGCCAGTGTTTTCTTGTTAGGTTGCTTAGTGATGGATGGAATTTCAGAGCTATTTTCATCTTCAGATACAGAGCATTTGTTCAGGTATTCGCTGGCCATATGCAAGTCTTCTGAAGTGTTGATAGTTTCTGAAGTTATACAAGCCGCAGTACCTGTGGCACAGCCCCCACTGGCGCCACCTCGTCCCCAGGAGCTTGTGGATAAAGAAAAAGTCATGCTCGCCACTTCTGCACCCCGCGCGTGAACCGTGAGGGTGACCATCCCAGCACTGCTCGTCCTGCTGCCCAAGTGGAAGCCATTCCGGTGCACACCAGGGCTTCCGTGGTTAGATGGCCATGGCAGGCACCTGAAGTGCAGCGTGCTGCAGCTGAAGGGAAGGACATGGGCTGCAGAGGAAGACACGGTGCCCAGCGGGTGTGGGGGGTGGGCGCTCCGCTCAGAGGGAGGCAGGAGACAGTGCGCGGGTGAGGCTCAGCTTGAAGAAGGAAGGTCGGGGGGACTGACTGGGCCACCCCGCAGTACGGCAGAACTCAAACGCGCTGGTGGTGCAGAGGCACGAGGCTCACAGACTGCCCCCCCTGCAGCCTCCCTCTGCAGCCCAGAGTGACGTGGAGCTGTCTCACATAGCACAAGCCTCCAGAGCAGAGGCCGCAGGAGCCATGCAAAGCTGAGCATTCAGAAAAGGGCTGCCGAGCCACCTAACGGATGTGTCTGACTTCAAACGTGAGGTCCAAAAGATAGTAGAAGCAGAATGTCCGATCGGTGGATTCCGCACTGATTCACATTGAAGCGACAACATGTGGCATGTCATCATTGAAAGGAAATGCACTACTGAAATGAGTTTTGTCTCTTTTACATTTTGAGTGGGCCACTGGAAATCTTACACTACGGGCGTGGCTTATGATAGCATGAGCCAAGGGGCTGGCGCCATCATTGGCATGATGAATCACATGACCGATTCAATCCCAAAACGGCCAGGAAGGGAGTATAAGGTACTCAGAAGGCAATCAGCTGAAAATAAGTGGTGAACTTAGGTAAGAAATGCCTCAGAAAGAGAAGGGGGGGGTTGGAGGTCGGGGAAGAAATGTTCTTTGAAAAATGTGTGATTTCCTTGGGAAGGCCTAAGCAGTTCAAGAGCTAAGCAGTCCACCTGCAGAGCAACTAGAGTGGAGAAGCTTCCATCTCCCAGCTGATGGAGAGAGCAGTGCCACACGGATTAAAGTGGGTGGGTGGCTGGGGAGACCGCTCCTGCTAGCACACTGCCCAGAGCATGCAAGGCCCTGGGTCATCCCCACCACTGCTGAATATCAGCATGATTGGCAAAGAAGAAATAAAAGCCAGTGACAGTTTGGAGAACAAAACACAACACACCAAGGTAGACATCTGCAGAAGAAAAGCCTGACTTGCCACTGAACTGCAGGTGCTGGGCCAGCTCCACACAGTACCCCTGGAGGAGGGGCAGCCAGGCTTCACTCACGGAGGGGTTCTCAGGGCTCCCCCTCCTGAAGTGAGCTGGGGTCGTCCAGCACGCCCACATGTGGCAAATCTGGGCTTACAAGTAGCCTCACTGTCATTGTTGCCAAGTGAGGAGCCCACGAGTGGCTTTTAAAATGCTTTCTTTCCACTTATCTTTATTTTTCAGATCATTCACATGAAAGAAATAATGTTTCAAATACCTTGTTCCACCGCTGGCGTAGGTGGCCAGCTGCCACAGGTGATTTCAATCACAGGAAGGACTACAGCCGTTAGAAAGCCAACTCGAGGACCACTACCAGGTTGATCGCTGCCTGTCTTCCTAGGTCACCCTGTCCCCACCAGCTTGAACCACAGGTGCTGCAATAATGCAGGACTGTCCCTTGGGGCAGCTTGTCACACCCCACAGAATCATCTCATGCTGTCCAGTGGCAGTCATGGCTGTGCCACCAGAGGTCCAAGCTACCCAGCAGCAAGACACCCAAATTACAGCCCCAGTGTACGTCAGTCCACCTATAACACAGGTAGGGCCGATCCTTCCCTCACCGCACTGTGTGGAAAACGCTAATGGCATTTTATGTGTTGCAAAGTAAGGGCATAAAGAAGCTTACCCATGAGTATCGCCTATTATTATTAAATTCTAGTTTTCTGTCAGTTTTCAAGCAGGGACCCAGTACAGTACCAGCTGATGGCTGGAGAAGCAGTGGTTGGGTCCTCCTTCCAGAGCTGTGCCCAGGACGCAGGATTTTCCTCCTGCAGTCTGCACCAGCCACTGACGTGCCAGGAGAGCACAAAGGCTTCATGTTTCTGCTTTTGAATTTAAGAAAGCAAAACACTGTTCAGTGTTTTAAGAGTGAATAAAACACATAAAAGAGAGAATGACTTTGACACGTTAGCATTCGTAGGAATGAAGTGTGGGGAATGAAATTCTATCTCCAAGTGCTTTCCTTTCAAATGGTTTTACCAATTTTCAACTGAATAGACAATTTTGTTCCATTCTCTTCAAATTTATAAATTAATATTTTTAAGAGATGGAGTTAATAAGCAGTTGAGTTAAAACACATGAAAAGCTATAAAGGTTTCCTGCACTGAAGCTTGGAGGTTTGCTCTATAAAACTGACTTCAAGTTGTAATAAAAATAGCAATATCGCACAATACTATATTTGTATTTCTCAGTTCAGTTGCTTTTTATTTTCAAACTGTAGGCAACTAAGACATGAGTGAAGCTTCCTAAGAACCACATAATTAATCCAACATTTATCTAAACTGCTCAACTAACTTATGGAATTCTTCAAAGCAGCATCGTACCTTTGATGGGGTGGATCAAATTGTTTTAACTTGAGGCTCAAACAGATGTGCCGTGAACCTGCCTGATTCTTGTCAGTTGAGCAGCTTGTAATTTGTGCAAATTAACAGGAACTTTATTGAAATAATCTGGAAGTTAGGCAGCTATTCTAGGAATTTTAACCAAATACCTGTAAATTTGCACAGTCCAAGCTATACCCCCAACAGGAAATAAATCCATGGGTACATGCATGCATGGTGCCAACACACGGGGAAAGAGAGGGAAACCTGAATCTCAGAAGAGCCCTGCTGGTTGTCTCTCTCCACGAGTGAAATAAAGGATTAGAAACTGTAGGTTTAATGTCTCATTAAAATAAAGCACTTTAGACTCATCTTATTACTTGGTGTTTAAAAACTAAAACTTTCTGGTCAAATGTTCCATTTTTGTGCCTCCTTTTTCCTTTTTTCTTTCTGCTTTGATTCCTGCCTATGTGTGGTCATCCCTAAATTCTGATGTACATGTGCTAGTCAGGAAAGGCAAATAATAAGGGGTTTTATTCATAACAAGCTAAATTTGCCTCTTGTGGAAAAAAAAACACTCTAAATATGATGAGTCCATGATTTTAAGTGAAATCCTCATTCAAACGTGATTGCTTTATAAGTTTAACTTGTTCAGAGCAATGTGTGTTCCTTCTAAATATTACTCCACCTGCAACGAAGCCCCTGATACACATGGTGGTGGCCGTCCCTGCAGCCTTTCTAGCCACATAGGGTAGTCGTGTCAAGCTCTCGCTCTAGGTCAGTGTTCCATGTTTTTACACTTCAGCATCTGTGTGATGCCTATCTGTCCTGTCTTTTATCTCTTAATTTTTCAGAAGTGGAGAGGAAAGGCTGCAGGATACACGTCCACGGCTCCCCTGGACACCCACACCCACAAGAGTCTTCCGTGCACATGTGACACTTATGGACAACACACAGCGACTGCATCCGTGGCTGCAAAGCCCTGAAGGGCAGCAAGATTCTGACATCAAACTGTAGTTTCTGTGCCGAACACCCAGCCAAGACACACACACGGGTGCTTCTCAGGCAGAAGCTCTACAGCTCTTCATCTACAATACATATGCAGTTTCTCTAAATTTCTGTCATTTCATGAACTAAAAATTTTGTGGTAATGTGTGTTTTTGTTCTCTTAATAAAACCCTCACCCTCCCCTATCCCTTGTCATTGAAAAAGTCAAGTTGCTACTTGGCATGGTAAGTGCCTTCAAGATAAATAACTTTAAATGATTGAATTTTCATATTATTTCCTTAAATTATTTTTCAAAAATGTATTTAACTGGTGTTTTGTGTTTCTGCTCCAGAGAAAATGAGCATGTTAATCACATCACAGATTTGTAAGGCTCAGGCTGGAGCTCCTATGGACAGCCCAATTTCTTTTTGGATTTTGCCTTTCTGTCCTCTGTCATTGCTTCAGCTCTCTAAAAGGTGATGGAGAATGTGGTAGCTGTCTATAATTCTTAAAAGTTTAGCACAGTTCAAACCATTGTCAGGAAGTATCCCCAAAACATCCCCTTTCCCTTCAAGCCCACTTAGCCCAAGGCCTTGACTTTTTCTGAGGCAGCTCCCGAGGTCCTGCACTCAGAGTGTACCCACTCTGAAGTACAGCGGCCACTGCCACCATGGCCACCTAGCCAAGAGGCAGGCTGCTGAAAGCACAATGCTGTGTGGTCCCTGGAAGCCACACCACGTGCCTTCCGGCTCTTCCTCAAAGCCATGATGACCACGAAAGGGAAAAGTTTTGATTCAGGACATGGCTTCCCAAGACAGTGCAGTTGAGGTACACTGGTCCCTCTGACCTTGGAGACAAGGAAGACCATGGGGACAGCAGGGATGTGAGGTAACGGGAGCTGCTGCGACATCAGCCATGTGTCGACTCCCGGAGTGAAACGTAACAAGCAGGTGTGTGTGTGAAGTGGCTCCGGGCCCTCCTGACCACACCTCAACACCCCACGCCTTCCAACGCCTGCTCTGTGCCATTCTGGACACTGGAGCCCTCTTCCCGAGGCCCCCCTTGCCCTCCCTTCCCTCACTGCAGAGCCAGGTGAGCACCCTCTTCAGCCGGGCGTCCCTGTCTAGCACTGTCCCTGTCCTTCTGGGCCTGCATCCTTTCCACACCTGCATTCTTGGTTCTGCTTTGAGTCTCTGTGTTACCCTTACCCCTGCAGGCTTCCTCTCATTTGCAAAAGAGAAACATGTTCTAATCGCAAGGATGACCAAAGGTAATCGGGAAGTAAGGAAATTCCCCAGCATCTCATCCACTCAGATGAGTAGCTTTTCTGTGAGTGACTAAATGCACATGGGACACTGAGCCAGCACGGTATAGTGTGGCTTTCCCCATGCACAGCTCTGCTCTGTTTTGATTTTCCTGGTTTTATCTTCCAATAAAGAGACACTGAACCTCCCTGGGCAGTGAGGCCCAGACTACGCAGTGCGGGTGTGGTGAGTAAGAGGCTGCATCCCTTCATTCACAAATCCTTTTTCAGAAGTATACCAGTGATGTACATTTTTATTAAGTGCCTACTTGGTCCAGGCAGGGGTCTGATGATGCAAAGCTTTTCAAAAATAGCCTTAAGGTTAATGAGCACGGAGGCTCATATACAGGGAATGGGCAGATGTAAATATTTAAACAAATAAGCAGAGTGTACGTGGGAACAAATGCTAGGATAGGCTCAAGCTCAGGTCCCGTGGAAGCACAAAGGGGAAGCGAATGGCTTGCCGCATGTGTGGTGCTGGCAAGCCCGCAGACTCTGCCAGGGTGTCTGACTGGAAACAGCGCCTCTCATTGAGCACACCGCTCCTTTCTAAGATACAATTCTGCTCCAGTGGTCTCTTACTTTTCTCTTGCTGAGGCAAATATCTGACAACCAAATTTAAGGGAGAAAAGGCTTAGTTGGCTCTCAGTTTGTAGCGGTTTCAGTCCATAATCAGCTGGCTTCAAGGCAGAGGGGCAACCATTCACGGGGGTGGAGACAGCAAAGGCAACAACAGGGGGCCAAGGAGATGGCTCAGTGGACTAAATGCTTCCCTGGCAAGTGCAAGGATCTGAATTCAATCCCCAGTTGCACAAAAAAAAAAAAAAAAAAAAAAAAAAACAGAAGAAGTTCCAAAGGCAACAACAGAGAGTGAGAGACGACCTGCCTCTTTTTGTTCCCACCCTAGAGCAGCTGGAGTATTCACGGCCTTAATCCCAGCATTGGACCATGAGTCAAACACAGACTAGATTCAGCCACCTATCTATGACTGCATGAGGCTTTGAGGGAACATCTAGACACAAACCCTAACACCTCACCCTTGGCCTCTTAAAGACTCAAGTACATTCCTTTAGGCAAAAGACATTCAATCCCTCTCTATGAGTTGCTGAAGTCTGCACAGTTCCAGCATTTCTGAAAAGTTCAACTCCTAGGACTTCTCTGAAATTTAAGACTAACTCTTAGCTACAAGCCCCAGAACAAACAGAAAGAAGATAAACATTTCCAGTATTCAGTAGTGCAAGACAGGTGTGTCTAATCCAAAATTTACAAACAGGGAGGTACAAGGAAATGCCAGCAAAGCAAGTCCAAAATCCAGCAAGGTAAACCTCGAGTCCTGCAGCTCTGTGTGCAGCATCTGACGCACTCTAGGGCAAGGCGTGAACTCCAAAAAGCTTACAGGGCTGCACTCTTCAGCATTTCTGTGGCTGTAGCTCCGTGGCTCCTCCCTTGGACCCACTCCGCATCCTCCTTGCAGCTTTTCTCAAAGTCCACATTCCTGGCTTCTCCACACGTCTGGAGTTCCCACTGCATGTTTGCCCCTCCACCCTGGGGGCTTCACAGACCGCCCTTTCAGGGCCACACCTCCTGACCTCTGACCTGAAATCCAAATGGAGGCCTTCCTGACCCCACAGCTCTTCCATTGTGCGTGGACCTCCAACCAGTGCTACATGGATGATGTCACAGTGGTGCTTCCCTCTCTCTTGGCTGTTGAGGCGGAACACCTGGAGTGCTGAGCACCTGGAGTGCTGAGCACCTGGAGTGCTGAACACCTGGAGCCCAAGTCTAAGGAACAAATTCAACAACCCACTGCCATCCTGGACTGTGACACAGCCCCTGCCATCCTGGACCGTGACACAGCCCCTGCCATCCTGGACTGTGACACAGCCCCTGCCATCCTGGACCGTGACACAGCCCCTGCCATCCTGGACCGTGACACAGCCCCTGCCATCCTGGACCGTGACACAGCCCCTGCCATCCTGGACCGTGACACAACCCCTGCCATCCTGGACCGTGACACAGCCCCTGCCATTCTGAAAGGCAGCACTCTGTGACCTTCTTCTCAAAGCAAAGTCTCACTTCTGCCATTTTGAGGCTGCAGAGAGGAGTCCTGCTGCTTCTTGTGACATCAGGCCATCCTTTTTAATCTCCTCTTCCTTCTCAGCAAGCAAAATCTCCGCTGTTCTGCCTTTGAAGTCAGCAGCTTTACTGAAGCTTCATGTCTGGCCAACCTCACATGTTAAATCACTGTGCAGGGCTCTTTGCTCCAGATTCTCCATAAAAATCTGCCCAAAAGCCCCCAGCAGTAGCCATGCTAATGTTTCAATATTAGACTACCTTGAAATTTCTTCTTCAAAATTAATTAACTTGACTCCCTTAATCTCAGTCTCAGGCAAATTCTCTGGACACGAGTGACATGCAGACAAACTTTCTGCCAAGGTATAGTGCACATCACCTGAAGTCCAACAACCAAAGTGGTCCTTCCAGAAGAAACCTCTGGAGCCTGGACCAGCTTTCTGGTTTTCTGAGCCTGGCCTGAATCTCCCATGCCTAGGAGCCTCAAGTGTTCCAGCTCCGCTTTCTCAGGGGCCTCTCAGAACCTTTCCTAACTGTGCCCCTTCCCACAAGACAGTTCCTAAGTGCATTGAACCGTACGGCCAGGCAATGTCACATCAACAGCCCTACTTCTAGGGTCAAATTCTGCCTTAGTTCCTTTTATCTTGCTAAGACAAAGTGCTAAACACCCAAAGTTAAAGGAGAAATGGTATTTTAGCTTTCCGTTTGTAGAGGTTTCAGTCTGTAATCGGCTGGTTCCAAGACAAGGCGGCACATGGTGGAGGGGCAACCATTCATGTGGTGGAGGACAGCAGAAGCAGAAATGGAGGGAAGGAGAGGAGACAAGTCTCGCTGTGCCCCTTATCCGGCGTGCAGGTCACCGGCCCCAGAGCCGGTGCAGCACTCACACCCTCAACCCCCAGCAATGGACCAGAATCAGTCACAAACCCCACCGCTAGCTGCCTCCAGAAAGCCTTCTCCCCATGGCTGCATGAAGTTTTGGGGAGAGATGCAGACATGCACCATAAGAAGTACCAAGCTGAAAGCCACACGGAGTACGCTCCAGACCTGAGCCTGAACCCGGGGCTGCCTGCTTTTCACCACTAAACTACACCGCCGCTCAGCCTCTTAAGTGCCGTGTGCCCACACAGCAAAGCTGATTCCACACATGAGCCGCTAGGAGAACTCTACAGTGAAAGATGGTTTTTCTTCCATGAAATCTGTAAATAAAATGAAATGGGGAACACTCCTCTTGCTGAAAATTTGAGAAACACTATGCATCACAACTTTCAAGGGCTTATCTAAGCCTGTAGGGTTGTTGTTTTTCTTTCTCTTAATTGGTAAAGACTGCTACAGCATCAGGGTACGTTTTATCTGCATTAAACTCTCCTATTGCATTGTTTTCCACGTGATATCCAAAAATGTTCCTATGCCAGTTTTTTCCAAAATTAGTGCACAGAGTACACTCCTTAGAAATGCAGGGGTGGAGAATCCTATGGACGTGCACCGAGATGCAAAGCGCAGCATGAGGTGCTCTCCTCCCTTCGAACTTCAGCACATTTTCTGCACACTCTACAAAAAACATGCAATTTTTTTAATCAAAGAAACAATGTATGCAATTGATTTTTTTTTTGTTCCATAGAGCTGTGATTTTGCTTTTTAGGATAATAAAGAAACTACCCAAAAAGCACACAAAAGTAATTATGTTATTTTTTATGTCATTGCATAATTTGTGTTAATGTTTATATCTAAATGTGTCCCCAAACACTTAGGTGCTCACAGGCAAGCTTTTGGTGGTGGCCAGGTCATGGGGTATTGGAGCTTGGTGAGCCCACTGGTGAGTGTATAGCTAAGCGTGTTTGGGAGGTGAAGGCTGATTGGAAGCACTGGGTCACTGTGGGCGTGGCCTGGAAGGCCTCCCCCCCTTCTCCTCCTCCTCATCTTTCTCTCCTCTTCCTCTCTCTCTCTCACATTCTCTTTCTCCCTATCTGTGTCTCTGCTTCCTGCCTGCCTATCTATGAGCAGCTTCTCCTCTCCCATGCCACCCTGCCCTGGAGCCAGCCAACTATGGACTAAACCTCCACAAGCCAAACCATACTAAGACTCACTTCCTTCAACATGTGGGTGTCAGATACTGTGTATGT
Organism: Ctenomys sociabilis; assembly: GCA_004027165.1. Lineage (NCBI taxonomy): Eukaryota > Metazoa > Chordata > Mammalia > Rodentia > Ctenomyidae > Ctenomys > Ctenomys sociabilis. Next base: position 98,677 of record PVKA01001129.1, on the reverse strand, counting down.
GTGACAAGAAAAGTAACTAAGATAATTTTTTTTCCTAAATTTTCTAACATAGACTCTAATAGTCCTAAAATAGACAGTACAGTATCATTAACACAATAGGAACATACATTGAGAAATAATTATAGGAAAGTAAAGAGGAGGAAGCCCGAGAGCATGGGCCAGTCATGGCACTGGGGTCCAGATGCCCAGAGAATGAGGTGGGGCCCAGGGGCTGGGAGTGGAGAGCGTCCTTAGGTGGAAGGGATAGGGCTGTGGCTCTAGCTGGTGGTGTCTGGCCTCAAGAAAAATAGAAAGGTCACCCCCACCCCCACCCCAGAAACAGAAACCATAGCTCTGCTTAAAAGGTCAGAGCCAAAAACTGAAGAGATTCAGACCTAAAGGTAAGACTGGGTGGGCAGATGAAAATGTGGATGATGCCGTAGAAGTCTAAAGAGCCTGGAGAAGAAATGGGTTGAAAGCCCTCAGCCAAGATCAAGGGCGCCATGTGGGGTGGAGCCGGTGGGCACCAGCATTGCAGGATGTCCAGGGTTCAGCTCTGTCTCAGCCACCAGCCGGCTGTGAACACACAGCCCAGGCCAGAGCTCCCTGCCCCACAGCGCCTGCCCAGCTGAGCCCCACCCTCACACGCCAAATCCACTTTCCATCCTTCCTTCCGATTTGGGTTTTTTCTTCTTCAATCAACTACATATTTGTGTAGTTCACTTTGTATGTGTACCTGTTGTCATCATAATGATTCATTCCTCGTTGGGGGGTCGGTACACATGCGTGACACAGCTTGACATTTAGGACCCCTTGTCACCTCTGTCCCCTTCCTGTCTTCATCATCCTCCCATTTGCAAAAACATAATCTCTCTCTCCTTCCTGGTGTCCCCTTTTATTTTCTTCTTCGTTTATACTTCTGTTTTCTCATGCAAGAGAACCATGCAGTGCTGAGGAATGTGTGTCTGACTTACTCCACTTAACATGGTCTCGAGGTGAGACCACCTTCCTAGAAATAACTGCCTCTCTTCAGGGCTGAGCAGAACTGCTTTGTGCGTGAATGCCATGTATCAAATGCAGTCGTCTGCTGACGGGCTGCTGACTTAGCTATCAGGAGCTGCTCTGCCGTGCACGTGGTGATACGACGTCCTTAACTCTTTCAAGAAGGGACCGCGAAGGTGAATCACTGGGATGAACAGGACTTCTAGGTTTCCTTTTCTGAGGAATCTCCATGCTGAGTTCCATAGTGGCTGTTGTAGTTTACAGTCCAACTAACAGGGTCAGAGGGCCCCTAGTGTCCCCCACCCCCTGCAGTCTCACCAGCAATTGTGATTATTTGAGACAGCCTTCCTGCCATCTCAGTGTCATTTTAATTTTCACTTCTTTCATAGCCAGAAATATTTGTCTAGGCATCCACTGAACCACTGTCAGTGAATAAATCAGAATTCCCCCATCCAGTGAAGGATCCCACACTACGGCCGCCCCTGAAAGACATGTGGCTGGAGGGAGAACTGTGTCTTCCCAGAATCCCGCGGGTGGTCAGCAGCTGTGTATTCTCAGGAACTGGGCCTCAGTCAGCATCACCTACACACCCAGCTCCTCCGGAATGTGAGGATGCACCCCTCATTCCAGAACACTCCAGAACGTTCTCTCAAAAGATTTGTTTCCTCTCTCTTTGCAGGAGGAGTGTTACAAACTCACCCACAATTAATTAATTTGTCAAAGAAATAGCTCACTCTATTTCTTTAAATAAAAAACTGCTTATGCTCAGTGTACCTGAATTTTCAAAACAGTCTGTCGCTGAGCAGCCTGCTGCGGCCTGGTAGGAACCTGGCTTCCGGAGAGGGTGCCAGGAGCAGCCAGCCCCAGCAGCATGGGAGTTCCACAGTGCCCTTTAGTACTGGCTCTGACTGTTTCCATTTCCATCCTGGTAAATACAGGGCTACGAGAGAAAAAATTAATGGGAATATTTTCAAACCTTCAGAAAACTTAGGATTTGATATTTGGCAGGAAGGCTAAGAGGGTGGTTAAAGAAAAAAAAAGTGCGAATGCTCAAAATGTTCTTTAAGATTGAGTTTGAGTCCAATTTATTCTGTTCTTTTTTCACACTGGAGCTAGCAAGGTTGCATTTTTTTCTGCTAACAACTCTTCCCTTATTCTATGGAATGTTTAATTTGCCCTTTGAAAGAAAGTATGATTTGTTCCATTTTTCCATGTGCAATTTCTAGGCTATTTACAGACGAAGATAAGAATCAAGAAAGATTCATGTGCCAACAGCACAAATTCAAGACGGAGAGAGGAAATCAGAGTCCTCGGCCCCAGCGTGGAGCGACTCCGAGGCTGATTGTAGCCGAGCGCCTGCGCTGGGCCGCGTCCTCATCAGGCGACGCGCCGTGCGCCTGCAGGAACCATTATCCCCAGCAGCCCCGAAGGGAAGTGCAGCCTACATCCCAATCAAATCGTGCGTTTGGCAAAACATCGCAACTTCTGGAGGATTTGCTGAACAAACAGCCAAAAACTAGGCTGAGAAACCGTGCAGCGCTCCTCTGGTGCCCCTGCCTAAATCCGGAGCGAGCAGCGCTGGAGGGCCGCGCTCAGCCGCAGAGGTCTGGCTTCAGGTGCACGCTTAAGGCAAAGCTGACGTTAGGGTTTCGGTCTTTGCTGTGTTTATGTATTTAGTACGCAAATAATAAAAGACGGGGGTCTCACTACAAAGATTGGACTCGGAGTGATCCTCCTGTGTTCAGCCTCCCAAGCGCCGGGATCACAGGCGCCTGCCGGCAGCCCAGTGAGCCCCACTCCCCGGGGGCAGGCTGGCAGGGCACGCTGGGGACCGAACCGCGGTTGCTGCGCCTGCCTGAGCAGGCGCTTTAGTGCACTGCGTTATCTGGCTGGCCCTCTGACAGTAGTTTTGAATTTAATAATAATAATAAAAGTACTAAGCCTGGCAAGCCCAGCTGAGCAGCAGCACGCCGCGATTATCTTAATTCCTAGCACTACAGAAAGAAACAAAAAAAGTAAATTGAAACAAAAAATAAGATGAAGATGGAGCAAATGCAAACCTCTGACCAAAACTGACGTGATAAACAAACAACTTATATGAACAATCCAGTTAAATTAGACTGAGAACCATCCTTCTGTTAAACCAAACTCTTGCTGAGCCCTTTTGATACAAGCCTTGCCCTTTTCTCTCCTTCTTTGTCTGGGCTCCAGGTAGGAAGTTTCATGAGCTTTCGCCTTGTCGAGTGATGGACTTTGTGCGCAGCTCCGGCCGCAAGGGGCCCGCATTGCCGCCCCCCCCCCACACACACACACACCCGCTTTTCACTCTGAGCATGCCTGGCTCTAATCGGTTCTCCACAGTGCAGAGAAGCCGCTTCTCATTTTTCAGACAGGCATGTTAATTGCCATCACACACGCAGGCAGAAGGACTGTTTCTCACCCTGCTCAGCCTCGATGCTACTGAACCTGCACCCCGTGCCTTGCAGCAGTAGGGACAAGTCCCCCTTGCCACGGCTTACACACGCACACACACACGTGCACACGCACACGCACACATACACACGCACGCACGCCACGCATGCTCATTCAAGGTGCGCTGTGACTGTGGCGGCTAACATTTACCATCTACTCCTCACTAATTAACGAACAAGTGACAAAAGGATGTGGAGACAGCAGCGAGGGCATCAGAGACCTCCGCCTTCTCAGCCTTTCTGAATGCAGTTACTCCAGCTGATGCTGCCCTCGGCTTCTGGCTCCAGGGCTGACCCTTGACCCCAGCCAGCGGCAGCACCCAGAGCCAGTGCCTGGACTTGAAATGCGATTATAAGGGTGTCTTGGTGCAGGAGCTGTCAAGGTCAAACAAAACTGTAGAGCAGGCTACCTAATGTTCTTGGAATACAGAGCAGAATTGCAGTCTGGGACACAGGCAGGGGCGGGGGTGGCCTCTAGTGTCTCTTGAGAACAAAAGAGAGGTTAGGGTTTTTGTTAAGGCAGAAAAATCCATGCAAGTTATTAAGAAAGAAAGTCCAATGACGTCTTCTGTGCTTGAGGGGCTAGCAAGCTCTGATTGGCCAGCTGTGGCCATTACTGTGTAAATCTAGTCTTTAGGTTCTCACCGGCAGTTTTGTTAAAAGCTGCTAAAGAGAAAAGTACAGATTTAAAGGCAAAACCAGTTGTTTAGCTGGGTAGGTCTGTACGACAACAATCATTCACAAGCTTACCAGCCCTCAGCGGCTTTATTTTAGATGAGTAAGAAAAGAATGATTTTATCTGTGTGTCCCATCTCCACAAAGCTATCACTCACCCCCAGCTCCTGGGGACACAGTGTCCTCAGTGGAATCAGAAGGAGGTGACAGTTCTGCACCACCTTAGGACACTCATGCCTGATTATCAACTGAAAAGCACTACTGCCGTGAATACTTTGAGGAAGTGTAGTATTGTTTAGAAAAGAAAGGTTGAGAGCAACGTTTAACCTCTCTTATTTGCATCTCGGACTGCACGGCTGTGCTGTCGCTCTGCTCAGCCTTTGCTGAGGAGGCGGCGGCCAGCCCCAGCCCTAATGGCCCGTGCTCCTACATCACCGGAATTCACCCACACAACACGAACCGGCCCGTGCCAGTGCGGAGTCCTCTTGTTATCATGAAGCCCACGCTCTCTGACAGAGTCCTGGTACCTCACCCACCAAGGGCAAAGGTGATGAATACCAACAATCTCACATTGCTGCCTGGAATGCAAATCGAGTCGCGAACTTTCTGGAGGGCAGACAGCTCACATGGAGCAAGATTCTTATCCATGTTCTTCTCCTTTGACCTAACCATTATGCTTCTTGGAATTTATCCCAAAGAAATTATCCCAGAAGCAAACAAAGACTTGTATACAAGGATGTTCGTTGCAATGCTATTTATAATAGTGAAAAATTGCCACTGCCTAATTAGCCCACAATAGGGATTTAGTTAAGTAAATTATAGTAAATTCATAGAACAGAATGCACTGCAGCCATGAAAAACCACGTGCTCAGAGTACATGGAACCGCTCAGGGCAGTGCTGACAAGATAATGCGAGGTTAAGCAGCGGGGCAGGGCACATTCAGTACAACGTGATCCCAGCGCACAGATACCTGCGCATGCATGGGACACGTAACACGCATGCGGGAAAACTGGAAGCAAGGACAATGGAGCCGACCGGGCGGGGCGGGGCCTCATCACATCACCAGAATAATTTAAAAACGTGTGTTCTTTGATTTGCATTTTAACGATGAGGAAGCCAAAGTAGAGAGAGATTGAATTGCCTCAAATCGCTAAGCTGCAGGTTAGGAAGCCTGTGTTCGGTTCTTGATGACCCAGTTCCCGCAGAACACTACCCACCTTGTTCTTTTATGAGTTATTTTTCTCCTCATATTTTTGTATTTTTTCCAAATTTTTTCAATAAACATTTCACTTTTATGACCACATTTTAAAAGGTTTTTAATGGCGTGCAAAATGAGAGTAATTGGCATAATTATTGAAATTAAACTATTATATTCCTATTGAACTGAATGGGATATTTTGGATTTGTTAAAAGCAGAACACAGTTTATTTTAAGCCATTCATTATTTAGGTTCTGAAAATGCAGTACCTGCTTTGTCTTCTTTATATTTCCAAACTTTTATATTTCATGCAGCATTTTCTGAAACAGGAAAAGCATTCGTGGAGGGTTTCACTTACAGAAAACACACAAATTTCTCTGGGTGTCTTCAGTGTGCTCAGTGCAAGAGGAAGGAAGCTGCTCAGACCCCAGGCGCTGGGTGAGGATGGAAACTGAAGCCAAGGAGAGCAGAAGACCTCCAGGAAGCACCGTGAGCAGAACCAGGTTGCAGGTCTGAATCAATGGGACCCTGTCCCCACTGGTACTCCACAGGCAGCCAGCCCACAGCCTTGTGCTTGAGCAAGAGCTGACAAACATGAAACACAGAGACCCACAGCGGGGCAGGGCCGACTCTTGACAGAGAGCCACAAGTGACTGGCACACCCTGGCTTTTTCATTTGGATGTGGGCACAAGGAATCAAAGTGAAATAGGATGTATCTGTCTCCCACCACCACGGGGACACCTCGGTAAGCAAAAGGGTCTCTGCCATTTAATTATTCTGCACCGGGATAGCATGAACTCCGGCACTCTCTAGTGTGCACAGAAGAGGCCAACGAGGCCTTGATGTCTGTATCTGGTCTCCCACATCAGAGAAGCTAAGGTAGCAGCTCTGGGTGTGCTCACGTGACAACACGGGTGGGAGGGAGGGACAAGGGTCCCTAGAAGGGTGCCAGGATTATTATATAGCCATGAAGATGACACTCATTAGAGTTTTCCAAAGTCTGGAAAAATGTCAACCAGAAAATCTGAATAATGTCCTCTTATTGTTCTTACATTCCTAGGATGAGAGGAGAAGCAACACTTCGGAACATCAAGGGGCTCTTCTCAGGGCAAGAGCAACAAAGTGCTAGGGCACAGTGGGTCCTAAGCAACAGAAACTTGTTTCTCAGGAGGTGAAATGCGTAGCAAACACTTCAGTGGCTCTCCCACTGAGATTGTAAGCTCCACGCAGCGCTCACCATCCACCACACCTCCCAACGACTCCTCTCTGCCCCTCCTTCATTCCTGCCAGCGCTTACCAGTGCCACCACTGCCACCCCATCATCACCAGCTCATCACCCGCCTTCTTTCTGTCCCTGGTCTTGTGCCCTTGCAAGCTTTCCTGACTCCAGCCTCTGGTCGCTAATCACGGAGTCCCAGCCACGTCTCACGACCCATCACTGGTGCCTCCTCCTTGGGCAACTTTCTTCAGCCTTCCCCAGGGAGTGGGCAGCACCCTCGGCCCACCCTGCTCTGTCCTGCTCAGCAGTCACTGGGCCTATCGCTCTCCTCCACCAACATGCAGCCTTCTCACGGGCTGCAGTTATTCTTCACACTTCCCTCAAGAGCAGCACTTGGATCTTCAATGTAATATGCCTGTGAGAAGCACTGAATAAACTTACTTGATCTCCCTGCGGCACAGGGAGAAAGTCAGGTGCCTCATCTCCACTTGGTGTTTGAATGCAGAAGGCATGAACTCCCCGGGAAAAAGAAGACAAGGTCAAGTGCTGTGAGAAAGAGAGCAGCTAAACTCTGTTTCGGATCACTAGGTGCTGCCCAATGTGAGGCAGGAAATTCCAGAATACAGACCAGGGTTTGGGAAGGAGACAAGATCAGGACTGGGACTGACAGTACACATCAGGGCAGGAGTCCTGGGTTCAGGCTTTCTCCACCGAAGCCGGGCACGGCATGTGGACCGGAAAGGAGCAGAGAGGTGTGGTGCGGCTCAGGGGCAGAGCATTTGTCTAACTCAGTGCAGCACTGGGTTCAACTTCCAACACAACAAAGCAAAACAAGAAAAGAAGTGAGAGGCAGTGAAGAGGGCACCTGTAAGTTTTAGGAGCAGCAGAATCCCAAGGAGAAGAAGTAAACCAGGTGAATCTGAGCTTGCAGTCAGCCTGGCCCTCACGACAGCCACTCAGAAGACCCAGAGTGCGGCGCAAGCCCGGCTCTGGACCAGTGTGCCGTTCATGGTGATCTCAGGGAAAGGATTTAAAGTCAAATGCTTAATTTTATTTGCTTGCAGTCATGTTCTCCTCTGGTTCCTTCACAATCAGATCAGAAGCAACCTGGAGTGAATGTATTTGCAAAAATTTCGAAAGGCAAAAACTGCATGGAGTCAGGGTTGGTCTTTTTAGCCTCCTATTTGAGGCCTTCAGGAATGGAATCCTGACGGTGATGCCCATGTCGTCCTGCGGCTGGTCCTGGAGAGTGCACTTAACTACACCAGCATCTCCTAGAAAGCTACAGTCTTAATTGGGGATAATCTAACCTAGTCATTATTGCCTATTTACATGCACGTAAACTGATGCTCCCAGAGTAACCAAAGTTTAAAATGTTAATATAAACATTATGCCTGTTTTAATTGCAATGGACACATTCCTAAGTAATTTAATTCCAACAAGACCCCTTACCAATAAACAAAAAACACATTTTTGGCGGCTTCCCTAGACAGCACAAAGTAGGGACAAAAATGAATGATTTCCACCGCGAGGCCAGCAGAGACCTGCACTCCCTAGAGGCCGAGGATGCAGGCACAGACTCTGGCTCATGGTCCGTCATGGAGCGGTTCTCGGGACAGAGAGAAGCCTAGAGAACTCTTCAAGCTTGGAAGCCTCTGGGCTCGTGGATCCGGCCTGGGAAAGTACAAAGAGCGCAAACCCCGGCAAGCAGCTACCAGGTGCAACTGAACTGCACAGTGAATGCATGGCTTTTTACGTTTATTTCAGCAAACACATGGGCACAAATTTCCCTGAGAACGCTGCCTTTTGCCTGGGACACCCATCATGCCAGCCTCCCACTCTCTGGCTCACTGGGCAGTCTTTCTCCTGAGGAACTTTACTTGTACTGTTGTGGCTGCCTCCCTGTCTGGACTTGATTCAGAACACTTTCCTTTCATGACATTCAGCTTTTTAGAAAAGCCAGAACCCACACCGTGCCAGGTGCACCCACCATGAGCATGGGGACACTGCCCCAATGTCTTTTTGAGCTGTCTTTGCAGTGGCTTGCATTGGCAACAATATTCACTGCATTTTTTTTATCACATCTCAAAAAGACACTAATGAAAGAGGACTCCAGAAATGCTTCAGAAAACATTGAGAACAATGGAATGAACGTGTCCAAAGGGCGGGCCAGTGACTCTTTTAGCTTTAATAATCATTATATGCCTTGCCCACCCACCACAGTTGTTGGCTCCACCAGGAATCCTTGCGTCCTTTAGGAGCAGACAGGGCCCAGAACGCAGACACTGTAGTTGGATGCATCCCCAAGTTTGCAGTAGAAATGTCAGCCCCAGGCAGTCGTGCTGGGGAGGGCACCCGTCAGTCAGGGCAGACCAGAGTTACTGCGGGAGTTACAGTGGCGAGCTCCACTCCCTGGGACCCTCTCACTCTCATCCCCTCTTCACGCTCCACTTTCTGCTGCACGGGGTCTCACACACCAGCCCTTGCCAGAAGCTGGCACAATGTTATTGGAGGTCCAGCCGGCATCTCTGGGAATCACCGAACATAGGTATGCCAACTGGAGCTAATTTAGATCACTTACATAATGTGTAATTTCATAGGAATTTGTTTTATTAACCAGCTGGATAATTGGTTGTAATGTGTCCCCATGGAGAGGGTGAAGGGGAATTCTTGCTGTCAATTGCAGAGTGTGTGTGACCTTCTACTACAGTGGATTTCCTCTCCCCAAAGCTGAAAATCTTCTAATGCACCTCTGTGTCTGCATGTCACCTGTTGCCAGACAAGTGACCATAAAATTGGCTTCTTCTTTTCCAGCCTTGAAATCACCACTGAGCTCATCTGTGCCGTGTGCCCATTCCAAATGCTGAGCTTACAGAGAACAGGTACCTGGAGGTCATCTGAGCCTCCATGTCTGCACAGCCCTACGCCTTGGCACCTGACTTTGTTTTTACACTGCTCATGCTTGATCTTGGTCGTGAGTTTATTAGTTTTGCTTTGTGCACCAAAGCCACCATAGCACTCTGTGCTACAGGAAGTACGAATGCCACATGTCAGGTGTGTGCTAGCCACCTGCAGGCTTCTGTGCACTTGATTTTCGGGGGCAACACAACCTACCACGAGGTGCTGGTTTTGACAGCTCAGCATGGCCCCTTCTCTTTTAGAATTTACCAGTCAGGGAAGATAGCTCAGTGACATAGTACCTGCCTGGCAAAGGTCACATCCTGAATTTGATTCCCAGTACTGAAAAAAAGAAAAACCAACCTAGAATTTACCAAGGGATTTTTCTATGTGTGATAGGAAGCCATGAAATCCCTGTCCATGTAACACATGTGTTGTCACACAGAGAAACATGGAGAATGAACCCTGAGGTTCTGGCCACATTTCTCTAAGCTCTGGAGAAGAACAGTGGGAAGTGTAAACCCTGACCCTTTGCAATCTGCTGTGGATGTGGTAAGAGGCAGGGGTAACCACGGCACATGGCCAGGAAACAGAGCCATCCCAGCATGCATCTCCAGCTGGGTCCTCAAACCCAAGTCTCCCAGCTCTGAGAAGCAGTGAGGGTCTTCTCTACTTCTGGATCCATAGCGATCCAGATCTTCAGAGAAGTGGCCCCAGCCAAAAGAGAGACTGAGGCGGTTTTCAGCACAGAGGCAGTGACTGCCATGGATCAGAAAGTGTACAGACTACTGTAGACCCAAAGGATGCCTGTAGTTGTTGGAACTCAAGTCAGGACATAAAGTGTTAAGCTTTGATCCTGCAAAGGTCCTGTGCTGGTGCTAGTGAGAGGTGGCAGAACCTTGAGAGATGCATCAGCGTGAAGGGAGTTGGGTCACTGGAGCAGGTGTGTCATCCAAAGGACACTGTGACCCTCAGCTTATCTTTCTTTTATTCACTTCCCAGCTGCCACACAGAGTGTCTGTGCCCATCACCACGATGTACCTCCACAATGTCCCTTCTGATTTCCTGCCTCACCACAGACCCAGAACAAGAGGCCGAATAACCATGGACCAGAGTCCCAGAAACCATGACCCAAAATGGACCTTCCCTTCTTTTAAGTTGGTCACCTCAGTGACTGTGTCCCAGTGATGGAAAGGGCTCTTCCAAGGGACAGAACCTTAGCACATCAGGAAGTCATTAGATGACAAGAAAACAACCAGGAGAGGAGAGGTGGCTGACGACAAGCTGTGGCTCTCTGCAGTCTCTCCTTACGGCGCCTGTGCTCCCGGTGCTCACTTGCCTGCTGTTCTCTCCTTCATTCTGGAGGAAGCACCCCTGTGAGCCCAGGTTCAATGGCATCTGCTGGGATCTAAATGCATCTACGCATTTTAGCAAAATGCCAAGAAGCACTTGCTGGGTGCATGCTCACCGCAGATGAGCCTCAGGAACTGCGCAGAGCCTGAGCTCTGTGGCCAACAGAATCTTCCAGAGACAACAGTGGCCAGCGGGACAGCACCTCTGGAACTTCTCACACTGCACTGCACTCACCTGTTCAGGTCTTGTTTCTCACTGAATTGAGTGTGCCAGAAAAATGCTGGCCTACATGATATTCTGAAAGAATGCAAGAATGTAAAATGCAAAGTTTTACCTGGGAATCAACTATAAAAAGGTTTCACAAGGAAGGAGGTTTTGCTTTGTTTTATTTTTAACATGTCAGATGCTCACTTTGAAAACTCAAAGATGAAATTTCCAAGAATCCACAGCACCAGGGGCATAACCTCGGGGAAATGGCTAACTGAGCAGGGCGAGCTCTTTCTCTCCTCAGGGAGCTGATTGTGTGCTTCTGGGCTTTCTTCAGGCATAAATGGACTTGTGTCTGACTAGGAACTCTCATGCCATTGTTAGGGGCGGAGAACAAAGCTGGCCGCCTTTCGACCCCAGCAGGGCCTGAATGCCTGGCTCTCACGCCCCCTGACCTCTGCCCCTGCGGAAAGCACACTTGGGCGCTCCCAGGAGCCATCTCCGCAAGCCCGAGTCACGTGTGCGTGATGGCAGTGTGCTCACACCATCCTGAGGCTGCCGGGGACCCTGGGACGGAAGCCACGGTGCTCCATCTGGGTGCAGCCTTCCTCTTTACTGTATACTACACCGGAAGTGTGCGGGAAATGGGGCTTGCTAAGTGCATTCGATTAACACATACTATGTCAAATACAAATAGAGAAGCATTTCCTGTAGGAATCATCATGCACAGACTTCAAGATTAGATTTCGCAAACCTCTTTCTAGTAGACTGATTTCTTTTATTCTAGTTGTCAGAAATGATATCCGTGGTAGGTCACTCACTAGTGTAACTAAATCACATGGTGGTGCTGGCAGGGGTTATGTTATTAATACCAGACAGAATTATTCAGTGAGAAAAGGGTTTTTTCTGACATTTCAGAAAGAAGACAAAGAATGATAATTTTCTTCAGGTAAATAAGACTTTTACAGGGGCCAGGAGATGGCTCAGTGGAATAAGTGCTTCCCTGGCAAGCACAAGGGCCTGAGTTCAATCCCTGGTTCTGCCAAAAAAAAAAAAAAGAATTTTACAGATGAAAATATTCACCCATTAACATATATATAAAAGGAAAGAGAGAAGTAGGTCAACAAAGAAATAAAAATAAAAAGAAGGACATAGAAAACTTTCCTCTGCACACACAAGCTGTGAAGAAAAAAAATGCCTGTAAACATCATAAAGCCATATGCTATCCCCATTGCTGTTCCTCAGATTGTCTTATCAAATATAATGGCAAAGCTAAGGGGAGAGTTTATCCGCTGTTCAAAGCTGCAGAACATTCCAGAACTTTTTATAATACCAGCACACAAGCGCCTGCCTGACAAGTGCACAGTCCCAAGTTTGATCCCTGGTACCAGAAAAGAAACAAAATTGGGCTGCGGGAGTCATGCTCCAAGCAGGACACACAGACAGAAAGGAAGAACTGTCCCCAGACAGTTTTACACTGGTGTAAATCTCGAGCGAAGAAACTGACTTTGAAGAATCTCACCTAACTCGCCTTTGCTGCGCAGTGAAACGTGTAGCCGAGGGTCTCTAACTCCCCGAGTGGGGCCCGGCGCACGACGCTCGCCAGCCTGCTTGTCTCATCTCTAATCCCTCCCCCACTGTCACGATTGGTCAGAAGGACAAGGGCTGCATGAGCGAGCTGCGCAGGTGAATTTCTAAAGGAGAAGAGTGTGCTGCTGCCTCCGAGGACACGGCTGCGGCTGCGCTGCCGGGCGCTGCAAGAAGTTGCCCAACTAAGCAGATCAAAGCCCAAATGCAGGAAGAAGAGCCGGGCTCCCCGCTCAGATCCCCCTGGGCGGGTGTGTCTCGCGAGCAGCGCTGGGATGGTCGCCTGAGTTAATGCTCCATGTTTTCTACCGTTTGATGAAGACTCTAAAGCCCCTAAGATATGAATTGCTATAATTCCTAAATCAAACAGCATTCAATTCAGTTCCAGACCATTGCTGGGTAATAAGACCGGTATTTCTTATTTTAATTAGTCATTTTATACTTCTAACAACTTCTTTGACAATCTTGGATTACTTGTTTGTGTCTGTGTGATAAAAGCTATGTTTCTCTAAAAATATGAATGCCACACTTGAATGTCCATTTACATTTGGGTAGTTATAGAAATAAACTTTCTAGGCCTTTAGATTGTAGCTTTTTATAGGCGCTGAACACAATCACCTAATCCATTTTAATATCCTCCTTTCAGCTGTCTCAAGAGCATCTCCTAGCACAGCAGAGATATCAAGCTGATAATGGGAATTCAAGACTAAATGTCTGAACACTCATCAGAAACTGTCTTTAAGTTTACAGAGAAATTTGCGTCTGACATTTGAAATCTTTTGAGACAATCTCTTTTATGTATTTGGTGCAGGGCCTCACGATGCAGCTTGGCTCCTAGCGGTCCTCCTGTCTCAGCCTCCCCAGTGCTGGGGTTCCAGGCGTGCGCCACCATGCCAGGACTTGGTGGCAGCTCAGTGCCCTCGGGGCATGTGACGGGGTGGGGGGCACTGGACCCTGGTCCCCGCACTTCCCTAAGCAGGTGTCTAGTCCACTGAGCTATCTTGCCAGCCTGAGATAAATTTTTACAAAGTCTCTTGGCCTCATAAAAAAAGTTATGTACTGTTACTGGTCTTCAGGTCCCCAAGTGTGGACACTAATTCTAATGCTTATAGCCTGAACATAAGACTTTCACCCAGCTAGCTCTATACCTGTTTCATACATCAATAAATAAAAGGGTAAATGGAGCTTATATGCTGGTTAAAAGCTTCTTTTACCTCAGAGTGCATAATGTTATTTTTTAGTGACAGCATTCTCCAAGCATGAAAAGCAATTAAAATAACATGAAAAATTTGCAGACGTTTTGTACGCAACGATGTGTACCCATTCTTCGATTGTTGACAATTATATTTATGTACTTAACACTTACTCCGTACCTACCACGTTTTCTACTCCACGTCAGGCATTTTCAGTGGACTGCTTCTTAGTGTAGGCATAAGAAGGAAGCTCTAGTCAGCTTATCACAAAGATGTGAGGTTCCTCAGACCAATGACAAGCCTCAGCACAGCCCCAAAGTTTCGCTTTTCCTTAACTTTTTCACATTTTTGTGCTCTCTTGTTTGTTTGTTTAAAGTAGGGGCCTCACTATGTACCTGGCTGGCCTCAAGCTCGCCTTGATCCTCTCGCCTCCACCTCCTGGGTGCCGGATTGCAGTCTGCGGACCGTCCTGGCTTCCATCTGGATCCTTACCTGGGTCTGACGTCCACGTCTTCCCAAGCCCCTGTGCCGTCTCATCTTTGTTCACTTTAGGAATGGCCAAAGGGGTTGTATTTTCACACATAGCAAGTGAGGGGCGCTCAATCCTTGAAAGCAAAATCCTGGTGACAAACAACACTTCAGAAGACCTGGGGACACACAGGAGTCAGAGCTTTGTGTCCCTTCAGAAGCACGCAGACTTCCCCTGCCAGTCACTTCACCCCTCGCTTCCACTGTTGGCAGAAGGATTCTGAAATGCCACCCACGCTATGTGTGAGTCAGGGACTGCAGAAACCCATAAAATCATCAGAATTGGGGCCAGGGAGATGGCTCAGTAGAATAAGTGCTTGTCTGGCAAGCGCAGAGTCCTGAGTTCAATCCCCAGTACCGCAAAAATTAAATTAATTAATTAATTAAATCAGCAGAGTCACCATGATGCTGGTGCAGGTACTCCATGACCCACCGCAAGCCTGAGCCCAAAGACTGATTCTCAGCTTCATGCTCCAACCACTAATGAGCCACTCTTCAAAGTAGGGCATGCAGTGAGGCAGAGGAGGTGGCAGCCCCAAAGCCCGGCGTGATCTCAGGTAATGCAGTTCTGTCAGGCAGGTCCCTGTCTCCTCGTAGCAGTCAACCCCAGTCCTGCTCCCCCAGCAGGAGCTTTACCCAGGTGCCTCAGATCCCCAGCCCACAATGTTCTCTTCTCTACAGAATCCCATAGGAAATGACAATGTAGCAAGTGGCCCCTCTACCCCTGCCTGAGTCACTACCTCTGATGGATTCCAGGAAGGATCCAGCAATTAAAAATCAGGGAGCTAGTGCAGGTGACAACTCCCTCCTGCCACTTCCTCCCTGTGTTTTCTCAGTCAGCTTCCTGCATCTGTGTATCTCCTCCATGAAGACGTGAGATGCCCCAGCCCCACACAGGAACAGTGTACAGAGAAGATGATGAAAGGGGTGCTGAGACAGGAGGAATCAGGCTTCCGCTCCAGCCTCACCGCACCGTGAGGTGCCCCTAGCTTGAGTCCCCTAGAGAAGATGTGCATCTGGTGTCATCGGCACCTCAGGGGCCAGAAGGCTCAGAAACGTTGGCACCTGTGTGAGCTGAGGGGCAGCTGGGAACGTGCTACAGAAGGCCCACCCCGGGCAGACCCTCCAGCTCCTGCTTAACTACCTGGGTTTCATGCCACATGGGGATGAAGTTGTCTCCCTTGGATCACTACTATTCTCAGGGAACTGTCCCAGTTTTCCAGAGGTGGGAATGGTGGATGACCTTGTTTCCTCCTGGCAGAAAGTCCCTTCTAATATACAGTGGCCATCAGGTACAAGTACAGCTGGCCTGAGGACAAGGGTGTTGCTGTGACCAAGTCCAGGTTCTGCCCAAAATCTCTTGCCTCCATGGGTGGGGGAAGCATTTAATGAGGAAGGGTCCTGTGAGAAGCTAAAAGAGAAGCTGTGCTGTGTTTAAACCAAGATGTCCCAGCACAGCCACCATACTGTCCTTGGACAGAAGGTCGTAGGAAGCTTACCCAGCCTTTCGATGTTCCAAACAAAGAACTGAGCCAAACACCCAAAGAAGGGAGCAAGAGCAAAATTTATCAAAAACAATAGTACGCTCCTCAGAGCAAGCCTGGACCAGTGAGAGGAGCTCATGCACGGCCTGTTGGGGCCGGCAGTGGGTCTCTAAGTTCCTGCACTGTTTTCTTGGTGAGATGTTTTCCAGCCACCACGTGGCTGATGCTCCAGATCCCTGGAATTCAGCTGCAGGTTCCCTGGCACCAGGAGTTGCCATCCTCCTGTCCCAGGGATCCGCTGATTCCCCACTGCAAACCAGAGAAAGGGAGAAAGAAAGGAATATGGGGCAGGTCATTTGCATTGCGGTTTCTGTCCCAATCACCACCACCACAGTGGGCTCTCGACTCCATGGTGCCTCCTCCCAAACATCGCATACCCACCATCTCTCCCTCCAAGGGGTGGGGCAGGCCAGGTGGGCCTTCGGGCCCTGGGTCCCATCCATCCCCAGCCAGAGACCCTTGTATAACCCCAGGGCCTTAGTGACCCCTGTGGGTGGCAAGCTCTTCTCCCTTCTCCAGACCCTTCTGGTGGCCCGTAAACATCCCATAGGGAATCAGAGGCAGTGAAAGACAGAGCCAAGGAGGGCCATCCTATGATTACCATGCAAACCATGTGACAGTAGCCCTGGTGGCTTCCAGGGAGCCTAGACTCCAGCTTTCATGGGCCTTGTTGCTCTAAAAATTGCACTTAAAATACTATTTTCCAACTATGCTGGTACAAATTAAATATTATACATGAAAATATTTTCTCTGACCTAAGTGTACACTGTATTTGCTTTCTCAATTTACAAGCAATGCAAACATTTGTGAGTCCTAAGAGGGTGATAGGTCCTGGGCACAAGCCCCTGCCCAAGGGACTGCGAGGTCCAGGCCTGGCCACATCAGAGCCCTGTCTCCCTGCTGTACCTAGAGTCCTTTGCTATCCTGTTTTAGTTTTTAGAAACTGATGACCAATCACAGTCATGCCATGCAGAAGATCAAAGCAGGAAACCTTTGCTTTCTTCTCTCGTGATGTCAGAAAATTCTCAAATCTCGAGCTATGGTTTCAATCCTCCCGCTTTTGTGAACCTTCCAGGAGGCAGGCTGTCACAAATACGGGGGTGCTACAGATGCCACGGTGTCAGCTGACCTCACCCTTCCAGCTGTTACAATAAATGGACAAAGTACAGGAAAACCAAACCCCCAATGGGCCCTGGCTACGCAATGATTGATGATTGATTTCTATTTCTCTTCCCTCCTCCCCTGCATTTGGCTGCTAACTACTAAGCCACCTCCCCGGCATTTCTGGCCTTGAGTAGCACCATGCCTCAGACAGTGTGGAGAAATTGAGCCTGGCTCCCATGCCTCCCAACCCATGGTTTCCCAATCCCCAGCCATCTCTGCTTCAGCCATAATTAGCTGTAATGTGTTTATGGGGCCAAGAGAATTTAAAACACGCAAGACATGAGTCAGGACAGCATGATATCAAAATCCTTATTTATTCTGGGTTTTAGTCTAATCTCATTGGGTTCCACACACACATCATTGTTTTTCTTGAATATTAGCAATGGAGAATGAGACAGAAAAATCCCCGCAGGATTTCACTTTTGGGCCAGTACCCAAATGAGTCAGGTTTCCTTGCAGAAGGGTTTATGTTCCTTAAACTCACACGCCAGACAATGTGCTTGGCCCTGGAAGGTCATGTTTGTTTTCCTTTCATTTGGCTAATAATCCAGTAAATATTTGCTCTCATGGCCAAAAATCATCTCAGAATTCACACAAGCCTATTGAATGTCAAGGAAACCCAACAGTGGAAAGTGAACGCAAGCTGCGGGGTGACATTAGCAAGGCCCGACAGCCATTGAAGAGAATGCTCCTTTGCAGCCAGGGTTTCTGCTGCCAGCGTCGCTGCCGCGGTTCGTTGCGTCTATGGTCTAGTCCTCCAGTCTCCTCAGGGTGCAAACTCTCTGAATTCTGTGATTTCTGAAGACAAAGCCCACCCCGGATTCAGAAAGTAGCAGAACAGACTCAGAGAAGGCTGGGTGCTGTGGGTGCTTATGCAACAACGGAGGGACACACACAAAAGCCAGCCACCTGCAGGCCATAGGGCGTCATCCTCAGCTCACCCCAGCTTCCAATTTCCAAAGCCATGCAAAATGCACTTCAGCCGCTTTAGCCCCCAGTCTGAAGTGCTTTTAGATGAAGGGCAGGTGAATTCATAGAGGAAGTGGAGAGCTGGTTGCCAGAGGCTGGAGCCGCAGAGAGTGCCGTTCAAGGTCAGAGCACAAGCGGTTCGCGGTGGGAAAGGATCGGCGGTGCGGGCCGAGTCCCGGTCCCGCAGGGCAGCTGCGCTGAGCCCTCACGCAGCTGGCCTGCCGACCTCTGTGCTGTGCGTGTTGCCACAAGCTTTAGTAAGGGCTGCCGTCCGCCACGCCCTCCCCCAGTGCTGTGGCCTCTCTAGTGCGCCTCCGCTGAAATGCAAGCGGGGTTCCCAAGGCAGCTTGAACACCGCAGCCACCCCCTGCACCTGTAGGACAGCGAAGGGCCGCGCCCTCGTCTGCAGGTTCAGCTCCAGCTGGGAAGAGACGTCTGGGAAGGGTTTATGCGAGCGGTGGCTGATGCCTGGGTGAAGCAAAGTGGCCGGGACAGAGAGAGAAGTGGAGGCGGCCTAGCCTGCAAGCGCTCCTCTGGGGCCGCCCTGACAGGGCTCCGACCCTGCCTCGGGACTCAGGAAGCGCCCGCCCGCCCTGGCAGCCAGAGCTGTCTCTTATGGCGCGCTTGCTACGTGTGAGACAGTCGTCTGCGGCTCTCTCCAGAGATGTCAAACGATTCCTTTAACAACCCCACATAGGAGCTGCCACGCGGATTTTTCCAGATTTTAATTTTTTTAATGGTGTTAAAATAGACTTTACATAAAATTTGACATTTGAACCATTTTTAAACGCGCAGTTCAACGACATTCAATGCGTGCACCTCACCCTGCCGCCGGCGCCACCACCGCCCGCGGCTCTTGCCGTCTTCCCAAAGCGAGGCTCTGTCCCCATGAAATGCCACCTCCAGCTCCCCTCCCCGCCGCCGTGGCTGCCATTCTGCTGCCGCGCTGCGACTTGGATCGTGCGCGCATGGAGGCACATGGTTCAGTGCCGGCGCGTTTCACAGCAGGCAGAATTCCACAGACCCATGTCGCCGCGCGTGTCATTACGCCCTTCCTTTTCCAAGCTGAATAATGTCCAGTCGCAGAGACACACCACCCACACGGGTCCACGCCTTCCCTCGAGCTGCTCCCACCTGCGTGAGCTACGCTGCACTGAGGCAGGGGCGTGCATCACGGCTGGTGGCTTTATTGTCACCCTGTAAGTGATGACACAGGGAAGAACTTGCTGTCAGAAGTCACATCACTGGCAGGGGCGGAGTCTGACTAGGACCAGGGCACTGGACTCCAGCGGCTGCATCAACCCCATTCTGTGCCCTGACCCAGCTATTAGGAACCACGAGCTCACTGTAGCCCTGTTCATCCTCCTCAACAAATGCAAAGAACGCTGAGTATCTGTGGGCGGGGGCAGGACGGATGGACACACTAGATGCAGAGACGCGGTGGAATATTACACAGCCCTGTGCAGGACACGGGTGCTCTCCCTGCAGACAAGAATTTACTCAAGTATTTGGGAGAAGAAGTAGGTTCTTTCACTAGTGACATAAAGGCTTACATTTGTATCACAACAAAACCAACATGATTTAAGCCAGAATATGAAAGTTACACTAATTTTGATATTTCCTGAATTACTGGCATTCAAATTTTATTATGAAAATTTCCAAACATAAAAGTGAAAAGACTTACGTGAGTGCCTGCATCTCCTTACCAAGCTCAATTATGACCAAGACTTTGACAGAGTTTTTTCTTTTTCCTCTTTCCTTCCCTCTTTTCCTCAGAGTTGGTAAAGAATTTTAAAATAAATTCCAACCCCCTTGTCATTTCACATCTATGCTTTAGCATATATGTCTTTAAAAAATAAAAATAGGCATGTCCTTACATAACTAACACGCCACAATCACACCCCAAAACTTAAAAGTAATTGCCACAGTCACGGAGCACTCTATCCATATCCACGTCTCCCGGAATGTCCCTTTCGCCCCCGGCCACTTGGCCTATATGGCTCTGGACCTGGCAATATTCACAGGGAGCCAACCATCTCTGAAGCCCTCTCTGTCTACAGTGCCCCCAGTTCAGTTTTGGTCCATCTCCCCTCTGGGGAGATCTACCAGGCCAGCTGTCCCATGAGTCTCTCTGAACTCACCTGCTTGTTCCTTCTACTACTTGCCTGTCCGCCTCAGCATTGTTCTGAAGCTAAAAGCCACTTCTGAAGAATCTTGGTTCAATGGTTGATACATGCGTCAACTTCAGAAGTTTAGAGACTTAAGGGATTTCACAGGGGGGCTCCTGCTGAGCCCGTGCCCCAGGAGGGCAGGGGATGGCATGGGTGTGAAGGACCAACCCAGGGGCAGAGAGCCTGCACGTGATGAAAGGGAGGAAAGGCAGCTTGCCCTCCTCTGCCATTTGCTGTTGCTGCTCTTCCTGTCTTCTGCCCCCGAGCTGTGGCCCCTCTGCCCCGCTACCCTGCCTTGGAGGCAGCTAACTACAGACTAAAACCTCCACAAACGGTGAGTTGAATAAGCCTTTCCTCCTCTAACTTTGTATATTTTGTCTCAGTAATAAAAGAAAGAAAGAAAGAAAGAAAGAAAGAAAGAAAGAAAGAAAGAAAGAAAGAAAGAAAGAAAGAAAGAAAGAAAGAGAAAAGTAACTAAGAAACCTGGAGCCTGTGAATCTTCACACCTCACTTTTCTACAAGGACTTTCCATGAGTGAGGTCATGAACTACTATGTCACCTCAGGAGAGCTCCATCGCCTGGCTCTCCAACCTAGGTGGCGATGGATTGGTGGGTGTATGCGGAGGCGGGGTGACAGCTGCCCCTCCCACTGTGAACATCTCAACAGACCTCCTCCCCATGGAGCACCCATGGCTGATCAGGAAACAGTGGCTCCCACGCTGCTGCTGCTACTTCTGTGCTGGACACTGCTCCCAAGCCAGAAGCTCAGAACAATGACAGTTTTCTCTGCACACATTTGCCAGGGGTGCAGCTCAGGCAGAGCTAGCTAGCTTGGGCAGTTTTCCTGATCCACATGGCCCTACATAGAGTCCTCCCCTCTGCCACCATCAGCTGGTGGCTAGGCTAGGAGTCTGACAAAGACTGACTTCTGTGCTGGGCTCCTCCCTGTGGCCAGCAAGTCACAAGATGGCCTCCAGTGGTGTTGGCCAGAGCAGACCTCCCACTGGGCGTCCCAAGGCTGTGGCGCAAGAGACAGAGGTACCTCCGCAGCTGTCACTGGACGCAGTCACAGTCTTGGTGGCCCCAGCCTGGTCCCTCCATCATGACATTCCCATTGAGCTCTAGCTCTCTCCTCCCATGGAGTTTCTTTGGAGTCCTGCAGGTCAGAATGTGTTGGAATGGAACACAGTCACCTCCACACGCAGCCAAGTCTCCGTCTGTCCTGGGGAACGCTTCTCTTCCCCAGGGGGGCAGCTCCCTTTTGTGCAAAGACAAGGGATGTCGGGTTGGCCTGTTGTTCACTTGCTTGTTTGGGGCCAACGCAGGAGCACAGGGCGGGAAGTGTCCCTTCTCTTCAGGGGCTACCAATAAGTTGGAGGTGGCAAGACTGCGTCTCCTTCAGTTGTTCTCTTTAAGCTTTCCCTTCTAGTATCACATTTATGTCTCCATAGGTTTCACTAATGCTCATTTCTTGAACCCCAGATCATCCTACCATGGCCTGTGGATCCCTAGGCACCGCCCGCACAGCCACATGGCTCCTGGTGTGGCACACGCCCAGGTGCCTGGCTCACGGCGCCCCTGCTGTCCCGGGCAGTCTGTCCAGCGAGAGGAGCAGGCACCAGGAGTCGCCGCCGCTGCGCATGCTTCCAGACAAGGAACTTTCCTTACCGCTTTCCAAATCTACACTTGTGTTTGTTTTCTTACATGGTGAGAAGATTGGCTCCGATTTAACCAGTCCTTTATCCTACAAGATACATCGAACAAGAAGATACCGAATGGGAATTAACACTGGGTCATGGCTGTGTGTGTCCCTACGGAATGTCCCTGTCAGGGAAGCAGAGGGTAAGCGATGTATTCTAAAGTAGCTCGAATGAATTATCTTTTCACCATGACTCTATCACCACCTTGATACAAACGCAGTTTATTTATTTCAGCGTGTTCTGAAGTTTAGGCTGTGCATATTTTTTTGACTTCACAAAACATGGATGTGACCATGAGTGCTCCTGTTTTCATTGGCTCTGTGTCCTCCCCTCTAGTTTATAGTTATGTCAGATTGTTTCCCAGGGTTCCTGCTTGAAAATATAAGCACACTTGTGGACATGTGCCCTCCCTCCCTGTGCTCCCCGTTTTTCTGTTTTCATTCTGAAAGTGCAGAACACACTATATTTTTAATAGGGATCTTTCTCCTTTCTTCCTTTCCCTGTTCTTATTTGTGGCTGTATAGAATTTCATTGTGTAGATGCCTCCTTGGTCAGCTTTACAGTCTTCTCTCAGTGACAATTCCTGGAGAATGTTTTCAATACTTTGTAATAAAACATTCGCTCTGGGGACTAATTTTGTACCTTGCAATGCCATTAGTGGTATGGGACAGATTTCTAGAAGTGCGCTTTCTGGCTCAAAGGGTGTAGCCAGGTACTTTTCTAAATGCTGCCTGCTTTCCTTTAGCAGTGCTTGCTTGCTGCATTACATCTTCCACTGCAGCACCCACAAGACCTGCCTCCCACGGGAACTGCCTCCCGCAGGACCTTCTCTCCCAGAGGTGCTCTCCCGCTTTCCTCTCTGCACTGCCTCCTGCTCGTCTTCGCTTGTCCCGACCTCGGGTTGCCCACAGGTCTCCCTGCCAGCCCTAGCAGCCGGCTCTGCATTGCTAACAGCGTAGCTGCTTACAGCACGAGCTGGCTGAGGTCGGACTTCTGGGTTTGCTTGTGTTTTTGACCACAGGGCTTTGAGATGACACCCAGCAATTTAAAGACGTCTGTGGTCTCAGGACCCAGCTCCACACACACAAGGTTCTGTGGATCCGTCTGTGAAGTCACTTCCTAGGCCGGGTTAAATGACTGCCATCAGCCACCAGGCACAGAAGGAACCTCCTGACCCCGAGACATCAGCCACCTGGAAGAAGGGCTCGGCCATCCCTTCCCGCACAGGCAATGGAAGTGTCTGTTACCCTCACCCTGATGCCACTGCTCTCTGATGGGGCAGAGAGGCCTGCAGCTTCCAAACATTTCCCACTTGGGTGGAGAACCACATCCATGCTGAGTAGACACCTGAGCAGATCCCTGGGCCCCTGGGGGTGACTGGAAATGTTGCTCTGGTCTCCTGGTTGCCATGGAATGGGCCGCATGTCCTTCCCTCCACTGTGTCCCTCCCCCACGCTGGTCCTACCTTGAAGCCAGCTGACCATGGCCTGGAATCTGTAGCCCAAGCGAGGCACTCATCCTGTGGACTGTGTGTGTCAAGAAGCTCATTCCTGCCGCCTGGCAGGACCAACCCTCAGCCCACACAGGACGGGGCGAGGCCCCAGCCGTGAGGGGATCTGGTCGGCATTTCTACGGTAGGAAGCAGAAGGAGGAACACAACATGCTCCTGCATCGATATATTACCTGGTCTCAACCCTGAGTGTAATCTGACACTTACGAATAAATAACTATAGCATGGCTAATGTATATGTGAGTTTGGTTGCAGAGAAGGACATAACTGTGGGTAACACCAATCAGCTATTTAAGAACAGTCATTAGAGGAGATTTTAGTGTCCCCCACAAGAACAAGGAGCTACCCCGAGATGACAACTGTCCCATTTACCTTGGTCTGATCACCATCACTGGTGCACTGTATACATGTATTGAAATGCCACACCGAGTCCCATAGACACCTACAGCTACTACACATCAAATAGAAGTTAAAATAATGATAAGAAGGTAAAGATAGCTTCCCACGAGATTTTACCACGTACTTTAAACCACACAAGACACCTTCTCCTTCGGTCTTCACAGCCGCACCTCTACAGGGTGAAGCATGCAGAGGCCCAGGCTGCTGGACCAGTGTGAAGCTCAGCACGATACCTTCTGGCACCCGAAGCTGACAGCTGGGACTTGAGCCGTGCTGTGCCGGCTGCATGGGTGTGTCCCACGCCCTGTTATGGCCTTCTTCGAGCTCCTCGTAATTTTCATTTCACACAGACCTGAATGTGTGTGGCCATTCTTGCCAGATTCCACTGGGGCTTTGTGGTGTAAGAACTCAAGCAGCAAATCCAAACTTACTGAAATAAGAGTTCTTGGACATCCATTGCTTAGAGCAGAGGTGACAGCCAGCACTTGCCACAAGGAGCCCCACAGCTGCCAGGCCCGGGGCTGTCCCTGTACAGCATGGGTGCTGCGGGACCTCTCCAACCCCCACTCTGTGGCAGAGCCCAATTCGTCCAGTAATTAGCTGCCTCGGTGCCCGAGTCGCACTGAATTCCTCTGCTAGACAAACAAATGTCGCAGAAAGTCTTATTTTGAAATGGGAAATAAAAGAAAAATGTTTACTTTTCTGGAGCATTATCGTGCTGAACACTGATCCAACACATAGGCCATGATTTAAAACCTCAAAATCTATTTTTGTAAACAAATATGAGACCCATACTTGATACATATTCCACATTGGTATTCCTGAGAGCTCCTCAGTGATGCCCGAGTCAGCTGGGAGACTCTGATACTCTCAGAGACACGGACACAACCCAAGCCCAGGAATGTCTCAGGGGCAGTGTCCTGGGGTCACCAAGTGCTTGCACCAAAATGCAACTCTAATTTTCCTACAAAAATGCATAGTATTTTCTAGCCACCATTTGCAAACTCACAGACTAACTTACAGACTAAAAGATTGAGAGAAAATGAGAAGGGCTAAAGAGGAAAATAGTCTGATCCAGGAACCGTTGCTTGTTCTGCAAGTGTTCTCTGGGGAGCCCCGTACATGCTGGCTCCTTACTCGGCACTGGAACTACAAGGGAGAGCTGCACAGTGCTCTAGGACACGTCAGGACCCTCAGAATGTACAGGTGGCCTACTTTGGCCTTTCCCCTCATGGGTCATATGCTAAAATGCTGTGTAAATTTAAAGAAGGGAGAGATGCATTTGTTTAAACAGCTTGTGGCCCAGTTTAACCAGTGTCTCAAACTAGTCAATTAGAGAAGGTCTTCCAGGTACCCAATTTGATTCATTGTTCACTTGGGAATTAGTGCAGAATGGATCTTAATACAAATTCCTCTGTAGGTTTTATTATATTGACATTTCACTGGGTAGATAATATATAGAACCCCTGGGTATATCACTATCAAGGATGCTATTGATTCTATCAGTAGCATTATCCCGCAATTTTTCCTCATAACCATTTATGCAGCTCTCCTTGATTTGTAATTCAACAGTGATCATTTTCTGTGGGGGCTGCAGTATTCTTGCTATGGGTACCTGGGCTGTGTCCTGAAACAAGGCTTGATTTTTTTCAGCCCAAAGATTCGGGGTTCCATTTCAGCAGAATAGGGAGGAGATCAAAGCAGCTTGGGAATTAGAAGGAATTGTTTTGAAATGAGAAGGAAACATTAGTCTTTTATTTTATTAGTTTCATGAGGTGGATCAGAGATAAGCAACAGGCAAAGTGGGAGAATGCAGATAAAATCAGAGGGGATCTCAGGAGGGTCACGTGAGAGGAAATTAGCAGGAACCTGATGCCCCAAGAGCTGCCTGACTTCTCCCCACTGGCTCCTCTGAGAGTCGCTCTTTGAAGCCCCTGGCGGGCTGCAGCTGTGCCTGGCTTGGGCTGTCCACCTCGAACTGGAGGGCTGTGTGCAGGAGACTGACAAAACAGCCTGTTCCCCTTGCTGCAAAGGCGACACAGCCCTGGGGACTGGCTCCAGCTTCCTGGGGCTTGAACTTGCCCCATCCCGAGCCCTGGCCACACCGGGAGCAGCCTCCTTCCCCGCTCTCCTGGGTGCTGAATCCAGCTCCTCTAACGCTGGGTCCTGGTGCTGCTGGTCTTCTCACCCCTCTTTGTTCCAAGACACGGTGGAGAGGCTTCTGGGAAATCTCGTCAGCCGACTTCCCTTCTTCTCCCAGTGTCCCTTAACTGGGAGGTAGGCTTCCTTCGTATGTGCTTTCTGAGGCTAGGAAGCACTCAGGAGCCTCTCGCCTTGTAATACACAGTCTGTCTCATTCATGAAGCCTTGTCCTGGAAAATGCCCCATTCATCCGCGCAGAAGAGCCGCTGTTGGGAGGGCGGGGGCATTCAGGACCTCAGGAGGTAGGAGACAATGCCGAGTGCTTGGCAGGCGCCGCTGGGCTGCTCTAGCAACATGTCCCCACGCCAGGGAGAGGATAAAACACCACGGTTGTTTACCCGTCTCTCAGGAGCAAAAGAGTCTCTTTGCCTGTGATACAGATGCCAAATCCTCAGGACCCGGGCGAGGAAACGACACGCCGCGCCGGGGTTGGCACCGAGCGCTGTGCTCCTAGACAGCAAGGCATTTGCCTGAAAGCATCCGCTGTTTACAGGGAACATGAAAACTGTGGGATTTTGTTGTCAATCAAGGGTCAGTGGCCTGCTCTCCCTCTGCAGGGCTGCCCTGAATGCCTACCAGGCCCCATGCATCCTGCCGGGGACCCAGGCTGGCTCTCTGCTTGGTGGCCAAAGGCAGATGGATGCCACTCTCTCAGAAGGCCAACCCCTCACAGCAATGCCAGTCTCACCCCTGTGAGATTAACAGTCTCATTAACGATCACCTGGGAACCGACACAACAAAATTCTGACAACTGGGGCATCAGGTGCAGCTCTCGCATGGGGCAAGAGCCCTCGGAAATCCTGAGCTGAAGAGGTCCATGCTGATTTCTCCACCAGCAACATAATGTGACTGATTTACAAGAGTTTGACTCCCGTGGTAATCTGACAGTGACGAAGCGCTCCTCGCTGGTCCAGGGGCCTGCGCGATCATATTAGTTCCTCCTCTATTAAGGCAGTGTGGTTGATAATTGGATGCTTTTATGTCTAGTGGTTCTGACAAGCCTCTTCTTCGGGTCACATATGGGCGGTGTAGCTCTCCACTCAGCCCAACAGTGGCAAATAATTTAAACTGAGCAAGTATTGTTCTCTGCGCTTTGTGGGGCAAGGGCAGTTCAAGGGAAGTAGAACTGCGTGTGGACTACCTGCTGGCAGATGGTAAAATAAGATGGACATGGTACCAAGTTGGGAGTGCAATTAAATCTATTTTGCCGCGATGTGTTACTGGACAGATGAGTTTCCACATGACAGGGCTTTATGATCTTTAAGGTAGACTGAACTAATAGATTGGTGTGGAGCACACTGAAGTTACCGAGGATGAGAACGCGGGCAGCACTACATTTGAACTACAGGTTTCTCATATGCTGTGCGTCATGCTGAGTTTTTATAGCTACTGGCTTTCAAAAAGCCTGTTTCAAAGAGGTTTGCGCTAGACTGGGCATGCAGTTTCGCTCTGCGGATATTGTCGCTACCGATTTAGTGGAATGCAATTAGGAAGCCTAAATTAAGTGGTAATGGAGAACCAGCTCTTGAAACTGGGGTTTCCACGGCAACCACTGCTTACAATACAGCCTTCAGTTAGTTTCCCCACTTTATCTGCAAAATGCACAATTGAGCTTTAAAACAGCTCCGCGCCAAAAAACGCACTGTAAACAACTGTTTGCAATGAGAGTTTTACACTGTCTTTAAATACAACAAACTATCACATAAGATTTACTTGTCTGCACTAATAACACAAAATCTGGGTTGCCAGTCGATGAGGGCTTTCGGCCTGTGGTACTCCTCTCCCGTGTCTGGAGTTATCCGTACGGGAGGTGTCGCGAGTCATTAGGTCTCTCAACTTCGGCCTCTCCTGCTCCACTTCCAGCTCCCTAATGACCCGAGCCTCCCACGGGCCCTTGCCAGCCCGCATTTTCCCTTCCAGGAAGCCGGGGCTGCCTCCAATAAGAGGACAATGGCTCCTTGTCCAAGTCCTCCCATTTTGGTAACATTTTACAGATTTTTCTTGTATTTCCGCTATCCTAGTCCCTGGTCTCTGTATGTTCTTTCTCTCTTCCTGTCTCTGAGAGTCCAGATCCATCCCTTGGAAATGGACCTCAAGCTTCCAGCACACCCAGGAGTAAATGAGACAAGGAACGGAACAGGGAATGTCAAAGTGGGTGTTTTCAGATGCATGGTGATTTAACAGGAATACAGAGAATTCCGACTTTTGTGAAATCCATTTTCTTTCACGGCAAGTAATCCAAATTTTACGATTATAGGGTTGTCAATGTGGCTTTGGTGCATCAGGGTCGTGCACATATGCTTGTGTCTTCTGAGACAAGCACAAATTTTGTAGTGGGAAAAAAAAATCACACCAGGTTTTACCAAGAGGAGAGGAGAATGGTGAGAAACCAGGGTCGCCTCGTCATGACACTGTGTAATTGCAAGCCCTGACGGAGGGATCGCTGGAACACGTCTGGACGGATCCCAGCAGCTTTGGAAACCTCGCCTAGCCACAGTGCCCGGGAGGTACCTTTCCCAGCAGCCCATGCGATCACAAGTTTGTCCTCTCACTCCTGTGTCCCTCCCCCTGCCAGATCATGGAAGGAGTACACAGTGACAGCACCAAAGTCTCAGGTGGAAAACCGGAACTGGGTCTCGTGTCTGAGTGCCCAGTCATTGCGCATTTATTGGTTTTATTTTGTTTTCCCGTAGAGGGGTTAAACCCTGGGCCTTTGCACAAAGCTACATCCCTCTGTATTTTTTTTTTTTTTTTTTTTTGAGACAGATCTTGCTAAATCACTCAATTGCTAAGGCTGAACATGAGCTCAAAATCCTCCTGCCTCAGCCTCTCAAGGCCCAGGATGACAGGTGTGTGCACTGTGACCATAACTGCCTTGGATGGGTCCTGCACACAGGCCGCCCTTCCTCATGAGCATGGTCCTTCAGCACAGGTGCGTGGCCTTCTGAGCTGTAGCCCGTTGCAGCCTTCCGTGTCGACCCAAGGCTGAGCTGGGTGGCCCAGCACTCTCTAGAACATGCGGCTTCCCTTCTCTCTGATACTCTCAGCATGGCTAACACCATTTGCGTTATCTGAGCATGTGCATATTGAAGAAAATCACAAAGAACCCCCAAAGGACTTTTGACTAGTACTTTATTAAATAGGCTTCAGGTATTTTAAAAGTGTTTTTAGCTCTGTGGTTACTTCCACAATCCCAGCTATTCAGAGGCAGGAGGAGAGAAAGCTGAAGACCATCAGGGGCAATTTATAAGACTTTATCTCAAAATTTAAAATGTAAATAAAAAGGGAGAAGGGGCAGGGGCACAGCCCAGGGGCAGAACGCTGTGTTCCCAAGCAGAGGCCTGGAGCTCCACCTCCAGAGAGTGTGCCTTGGTGGTCTATGTTGACTCCCTATCCACCCAACCAATAATCTGAGGAACCAGCTGCCCCAGCCCACCCCCGCTAGGGGTAAGGCAAGTGGCTCGTCATCCCCAGCCCTTAAAATAAAATGTGAATTTGCTGATTTCTCAATTTAAGCCCTCTTTGGAGGACCCAGAGCAGCAGTGTGCTCGCAGCCCCCCTGAGGCACCTCATCCTGTCAAGGCTGCTGCTGTTTTCCCTAAAACACCCCCAGGACAGACGCCGAGGACGACCCTCCCCAGGCTCCAGGGTGGTGGCAGACGCGTGTGCGTCCATTTCCGGGCCAGCCTTTGGGCGGGGAAGAGGTTCTGGGAAAGAAGTATCTTTGCATATCCCAACACTGCATTTTTTGAAAGCGACATTTTTAGATTAAACATATGTTCCATGATTTGCCCTCTCCAGGGAGCAGGTTGGAATCTGAGTCGCTGGTGGCACAAAGGCTGTGTGGCAGTGGAGGCGGCTGGGGTCGGGGACGCGTCTGGTCCTCCCGCTGAGCTGTCCTCCTGACTGCACGGAGAGCAGGGGCCGCTGCGGCCCCTCCAAAGAGTTGACAGGCTGTCCCCTCTCGTCTGCCCTGGCGTGTGCTCGCGCGGAGCCAGTTCTTAACCCGGCCCAGGGTTCCGCCTCCGCAACCCGCACACACCCTGCAGGGAAACGCACGCGCACACCTGGGGTCTGAGGCAGGGCAATCTTCCCACCCGGAAATTTAGCAAGACCTTCTGTCCACACCAAAATCAGTGAAACTGAAAACGCCATGTAATCTGGGGGTGGGGGCATGTCCTGAGAACCCTTATAAAATGACAGTTACTCCTTGGACTCTTTTAATTTCCTCTTCCTTCTACTTAATTGTTAATTTCAGATCTCTTCTTTACAACACAGAAGTCACGTTCAGAACAGAATTAAAAGGAAATTAATATAGGTTTTGGGTAGAAGTCTTTTTTTTTTTTTTTGGCCTGATATGGCCCCTTAGTAGCTCCAAGTCAAACCTGAATACCAGTACCGGGAGCCTTGTGACCTGGTCCTTTCTCCCTCTCTAAAGTCCAGTCATTCTGGTGATGTCCGGAGTGGTCCGTGTCAGGGCGGTGCTCCTGAGAGGGGCAGGGAGGACGTGGTGGACCTCTGCTTCCGCAGCGCATCTCCTCTTCTGATGAAGGCGCGAGTGGCCCTTCCCAAAGCCTGGGGGCATTTCGGCGGTGGCTGATTGGATGTCAGTCCCATCCAGCATGTGTGCGTGTGACTGGGCGCGCGTGAGTGGGAGTGCGTGGGCATGTGGGGGGCAGCCAGAAGGCCGGGGAGGGCTGGTGCTGCTGCGTGACTCTTTTCTCTGGCAACCCTAGCTGCCCTGAAAGCCTTCGAGGTTCATTTGGACTAACATGCTGTCTGCTTGGACTTTAGAAATTGCAGTAAATGCGGTTGGGAAGGGAAGATGGCCTCTGTTTTGCTTCCGTGGAAATGCCTTTGTGCTCCTTTGCTTGCAGGTGAAATAAACATCTTTAAAATAAGCACAATAAACCCGTTTCTAAGTGCAGCACTCAGTAACTGTGGCTTGCCCTTGCTTCCTTCAAGGTTCCAAGCTTCATAACACTAATTCCTCCCGAGCAGTTGGTGCTTTGCTATGTCATGAAAAGCCTCACCCTTTTACCACCACAAAGACACTCCTTTGCTCACGTTGGCGAGGCCTTTGTGAGAGGGGAGGCGCGAGTTGAGCGTCCTCAGGCCCTCCTCCCCGCTCGGCTGCAGGAATCTGCATCTGCTCTGCCGCTGTTCGTGATGAAGTCTTGCATGGACAGACTTTCCCTGGACCAGGTAGTGGGAACCGCCACAGAAATTGAGAGTTCGTGATATTCTTAGCTCTGCTCAACATATCTAATTGTTTCTCCACAGATTGGGGTTGGGGTTGCTGAACACAGCTGACTAATTTGACCTGAACTACGTCAAAATCTTTCAATACAATTCATGGTCCATTTTGAATAGAAATGCAGATATAATGAGTTTTCCACGTTTCGAACTCTTTTTTCTGCATTTTTAAAAAGAGAAAAAAAACAATGCAAAGATACAGAATTTCAAAACAAGATGATAGGAAACTAACAATGGTTATTATACTGAATATTGTTTTCTTCAAAGTAGTTGATCAGATTACCAGACTTAGGGCTGCAAAATTGATCAAACAGCATAAGCACTAACGGCTCCTTTCAGTGAAATGGTAAAGACAAGCTGCACCGTCACCTTAGCTCGCGTGCGTGCACACACAAGCACATCTTCTTTCTTCACTTCCTTCCGTTTTCTTCTCCCATGAAGCCCTGGAGAGAGCAGTGTAGGGCATCACTTGGAACACCTGGACATGGACAAAACTGCTTTCTGCAGATACAGTGCATCCTACGATTTTCCTTCAGGTTAGTGTTTCCAGATGCATGGCTTAGAATTCCATGTGTAATCTTAAAAGCCCAAAATATACATTAACTCAGTGTAAAACTACATACCAGTGAAAACCACAATGGTGGTGGTAAAGGAATAATTTTCCAAAAAAGAAGGAAAAATAACATTTTAGAGTAATAATCTAATAGTAACTGCCCTTAATCCCGTATATTAATCTAATTTAGCAGCTATGAATATCATTTTTCTCTTAATTAAATAGTATATCGATTTATAAATGAACATTGCTTTAATGACCTTTAATTTGTTCAGACAAGATCTATGGTTAGGTTAGCATATATGAAACATATCTTGAGCACACCGGCGTGCTGAGCTACTGACCAGACAGTAGTGCTGGCTTGGAGTTTGCTTTCTTACAACACTGATACTTTCTGTCGAGCCAAGAAAACTGTGCTTCTGTCCTACCTAAAAGCAGCTTCAGTGACCTCTGCAGTGGAGCACAGCTGGGGACAGTGGCTTCATCCTCTGCAGCTCAGGGGAAGTTCTGCTCTTGGTAGAATCACATTCTCCAGGCAGTCTTCCCTCCATACCCATTGGGTGATCCAGCAGCTGAGCACATCAAGCCTGCTCACATCCACACACCTACACCTTGTGCCACATTATGTGTACACACACACACACACACACACACACACACTACTTTTCCATGGGGCTCCTGGGTACATGGTGGGTATCTCATGAGTATTCTCCACGTTAAATTGGAAGGAGCCAAGAAGACTTCAACAGGTGTCACTTCGGCATATCTCACTAATTCCTAGTTGTTGACTACAGCTGCTGCCTCCTCCCCACACTGCTCTACAAGCCATTTGTCAGGCATCGACACACACAGAATAGAATTCAGGGGGAGGGGATGGAATATTTCAAAAGATAGTAGGTAGAGATCAAAAGTTGCTTCTCCCAAATGATACAGAGATGCAGAGACTCAACCAAGGTCTTTATCTTGGATCAGGACAACTACCCAGATACCTAGATCGCCACAGAGCTGCGACCCAGGACCCATCCTGTGGAAATGTGACACGCACAAGAACTGGTAAAACACTACTTCCAGGATCCACACATGAGACAGCCAAACCAAATAATAGAAAACAAGAGTGGCTTTAATGTACTACAGGAGCTGGCGATTTAGCTCAGTGGTGGAAAGCTTGCCTAGCAAACTGGAAGTCCTGGGTTCAGTCTTCCACACCACAAGCAAACATTAGGGCTTCCCTGCACCAGTGGGACCTGTCTGGTCCAGACCCAGGCATGCCACATGAGTGGCACCCCACCACCACTGCACCACACCCCCCACACCTGCTGAGTGAGTGAGAATTTCTGCCAGGTTCCCAGGACCCCAAGATCCAGCAGTACCCCAGGCCTGGGGAGTATGGGGGAGAGATTCCAGCTACCCTGCACCAGTGGGACCTGTCTGGTCCAGACCCAGGCATGCCATGTGAGTGAGACCCCCT
Organism: Ctenomys sociabilis; assembly: GCA_004027165.1. Lineage (NCBI taxonomy): Eukaryota > Metazoa > Chordata > Mammalia > Rodentia > Ctenomyidae > Ctenomys > Ctenomys sociabilis. The sequence goes on along the minus strand of PVKA01001129.1, from coordinate 65,429 downwards.
TTTGGGCCCCTGGAACCCCACCACCACTCCATTGCCCCCCCATGCCCACTGAGTGAATGAGAACTTCTACCCGGTCTCAAGACAACCAGATCCAGCCCTACCCCAGGCCCGGGGAATGTGTAAGAGAGTGGCCCCTCCCCAGCCTCCTTGTCCTCTTCACATGCAGCTCAGGCCTGGCATACAGGCTTACGGTGAAACTCTGCAACTGTAGTCCTTGCAGAGAGAGCAGGGGACAGAATGACCCAGCTAGCCCAGGAGCAGAACATCTTGCCAGAAGGGCACAGCAAGTTCACTCCCAAGGACGGCAGCAGAACGGAGCTGAGAACAGCAACCAGACCAAGCCAGGCACAGCTGGATAAATTCAAACTTTCTAGATCTACACCTGAATTTCAGTAGGTGTGAAGGTTATAACTGCACCAAAGCTCTACAACAAGGCCAGAAGACAGTGCTATACAAAATGATGAAGAGAAGGAGCAAAATACAATCTCAGACCCCAAGCCCACCTGTAACAACTGCAGAGGACACTAGCACAGAACAAATTGGTAATCACACAATTCAATGAAATGAATGAATTAATAACATCTGAAATAAAGAAACAATTGCAGAAAGGTATAGAGGAAATAAGATTGGAAATAAAAAGAAAAGAAATCTCTAAATGAATAACATCTGAACTAAAGAATTGGATGCAGAAACATACAAAGTAAACACAATGCCCATCCAGAACAAGTGGAGAAGATTCTAGCTCAGTTGAAATATATGAGTTAATAACATCGAAAGTACATAAGCAACAGCAGAAGGTATAGAGAAACTCAGAGCAGAATTAATTTGTGAAATAAAAAAAGAAAACTCTAAATTCATAGCATCTGAAGTAAAGAGTCAAACACAGAAGCATATGGAGAAAAAACAATCTGAAAAAAACTCTTCAGTAAAAGAATTAACTGCTTCTAAGGAAGAAATTGATAAAAAAAAAATAGAGGAGATTAAAAAAATGATGGATTCCTTGAATGAGCAATACAGGAAAGAAATAGATTGCATGAAGCAGAGTAAAAAGAGATACAGAGAAACTTAAAATCTCAATCACAAGCTTGCAAAACCATTTGAGTGAAACTGACGACAGTTTCAGATCTTGAAGATGCTGATGCAGCTAGTGAAGAAGTAATAAAAGATCTCTTAAAAACAACTAGGATGCAGGAAAAAATAACCCATCACCTGCAAGAAGATGCCAAGATGAACAATGTGAGATTAATAGACATCATGAGAAAGAAGGAGTCAATACAAATGATATAAAAAGAACATGGGCAGACGTAATAGCAGAAAACATCCCAAATATGAGGAAACAATCTGACATCCAGGTAACTGAAACATGCAGAACACCAAGCAAGCTCAAACCAATTAAAAACACACCAAGACATATAATAGTCAAGATCCCAGAAATTCAGCCCAAAAATAATATACTGAAAGCTGCTTGAGAAAAGAAGCAGATCACATTCAAAGGAAAATGCATCAGAATTATGGCCAACTTCTCTTCACAAACCATGAAGGCAAGGAGAGCATGGAACACAATACTTCAAGTCCTCTATGAAAACGAATTCCAGCCAAGACCACTACACCCTGCAAAACTTTCTTTCAAGTTTGAAGGAGAAGTGAAATACTTCCATGACACAGAACAACTAAAGAATTTCATGATGACAAAGACATCCCTATATAGGTTACTGAAAGGTGTTCTAGAGAGAGACCACAATGATCAGAACTCCACAAATGAGAACAGAAGGAGCCCACTAAATAGGGAAAACAAACACAGGACCAAAAGGAGTAAACAACAGCAGTTAAATAACAATCATAAGTCAACACATTTCAATTATAACCATCAATGTAAATAGACTCAATTCACCAATTAAGAGAAATAGACTGGCACAGTGGATTAGGAAACAAAATCCAACAATATGCTGGATACAAGAAACACGCTTAACTCAAAGAAATTCATAGGCTGAAAGTCAAAGGATGAAAAACAATACTACATGCCTCAGCACATCAGAAAGAAACAAGGGTAGCAATCCTGTTCTCAGACAGGGTTGCTTCGAACCAAAAATGATCAACTTCAAACCAAAAATCAAGTGAAATGAAGAAGGCCACTATATACTGGTTAGGAGAAAAATTCAAGAGGAAGAGGTAACACTCATAAATATCTATGCACCAAACAGAGGAGCACTCAACTATATAAAACAGATCTTAATAGACATGAAAAATCTAACATCCAATACCACAGACTTAACAGGAGACCTTAACACTCCTTTATCCCAAAAAGATAGGTCTACTAGACAAAAAATTAGCATAGAAGTAGCAGAACTGAACAAGAGCTTGAAACAAATAGACTTAGTGGACATATACAGAGTGTTCCACCAACCACAGCTGAATACACGTTTTTTCAACTGCACATAGGTCATTTCTAAAATGCACCACATACTGGTCCATAGGCCATGCTTAAGTATATGCAAGAAAACAGAAATTATCTCATGCATATTATCTCACCACATGAAACTGGACATAAATGACAAAAGAAACCAGAAAAAAACACCTAAATATTTGGAATTAAATAATACCCTACTCAGCAATCAATGGGTCACAGATGAAATTAAACAAGAAATTGAACAATATCTACAATTCAATGAAAATTCAAGCTTAAATTATCAGAATTTACGTGATACAATGAAAGCAGTTCTCAGAGGGAAATTTATAGCTGTGAACTCACACATTGGAAAAACAAAATGGGAACAAATAAAAACTCTAATGCTGCACCTCCAACAACTAGAGAAGGAAGAGCAAACCAAACCCAGAGCCAAAAAAAGAGAAGAAATCATAAAAATTAGAGCAGAAATGAACTCAATTGAGATGAAGAAAACAGTTCAAAGAATTAACAAATCAAGAAGCTGTTTTTTGAAAATAAAATCGAAAAGCTCATAGCTAATCTCATCGAAAAGAGGAAAGAAAAAATTCAAATACAAGCTATAAGGAATGAAAAGGGTGTAATCACCATAGACCTAGTGGAAATTTAGGAGATTATCAATAGCTACTTTGAGAATCTTTACTCTCACAGAATAGAAGACACAGATGAAATGGACAGATTCCTAGAAAAGTACAAGTTACCAAAACTGAATCAGCAAGGTATAACCACTCTCAATAGCCCAATAATAGCCAATGTAATACGAGATGTAATTAAAAAAACCTACCAACAAAGAAAAGTCCAGGTCCTGTTGGATCCACAGCTGAATTCTACAAGAAGTTTATGGAAGATATATGCCCTCTACTCTTCAAATTCTTCAATTAAATTGAAAAGGAAACAATCTTCCCAAAATCATTAATGTGGGCAAGGCTATATACTGATACCAAAACCATAGAAAGATGCAACTAAAAAAGAGAACTACAGGCCATTCTCCTTCATGAACATATATGTAAATATCCTCCGTAAAAATCCTAGCAAATAGAATACAGCAAATCATCAAAAAGATCATACAGCATGACCAGATAGGATTCATTCCAGGGATGCAAGGATAGTTCAATATTCAAAAATCTATAAATGTAATACACTATATCAATAGACTGAAATCTAAAAACCACATGATCATCTCAACTGATGCAGAAAAGGCTTTTGACAAAGTCCAACACTCATTCATGTTGAAAGGCCTACAGAAAATTGGAATAGATGGCCTCTACTTCAATCTGATAAAAGCCATTTATGAAAATCCAATGGCTAACATAATTCTAAATGGGAAAAAAAACAAATCTTTTACTCATAGATCTAGTACAAGACAAGGATGTTTTCTATCACCCCTCCTATCCAATATAGTTCTGGAATCATTAGCTATAGCCATTTGACAAGAGAGAGAAATAAAAGGAATAAAAATAGGTAAAGAAGAAGTTAAATTATCATTATTTGCAGAGGACTTGATACTTTACTTGAAAGATCCAAAAAACTCCACTAAGAAGCTACTAGAATTAATACACAAATGCAGTAGCACAGCAGGATACAAAAACAATACCCAAAAGTCAACAGCATTCCTCTACACAGATAACAAACACACTGAGAGGAAACTTGTAGAAAGAATACTTTTACAATAACACTGAGGAAAACGAAATACCTTGGAATTCATCTCACTAAAGAACTCAAAGATCTTTTCAAGGAAAACTACAGTACTCTTAAAGAAGAGAGCATAGAGGATTTCAGAAAATGGAAAGATGTTCCCTGCTTGTGGATAGGAAAAAGCCAGCATCGTGAAGATGGCCATACTTCCAAAACTGTTGTGCAGATTCAATGCAGTCCCTATCAAACTACCACCAACATACCTCACAGACCTAGAGAAGTCATTCCTAAAATTTATTTCCAACCAGAAAAAGACCTAGAATAACAAAGGCAATCCTGGACAACAAAGACAAGGCAGGAGGCACTACAATCCCTGACTTGAAATTATACTACAAGGCTATTGTGATAAAATCAGCATAGTACTGGCAACAAAATAGACCTGAGGATCAGTGGAATAGATTAGAAGACGCTGAAGCCTCTATGAACACACTCAGCCACCTGATCTTTAACAAAGGCACCAAACATACTCATTGGAAGAAAGATAGTCTCTTTAACAAATTACGCTGGAAAAACTGGCTCTGTGCATGCCAAAAACTAAAACTTGACCCAGGTCTATCTCCATGCACTAAGCTAAAGTCAAATGCATTAAAGATCTAAACATTAAAACTGAAACACTCAATCTCCTGGAACAGGAAGTAGGAGGAACTTTTGAACACATAGGGGTAGGCAAAGAGTTCATGAACAAAAATGAAATCATACGGGTAATACTTGAAAGAATTAACGACTGGGACCTCCTCTTTTCGAGAAGTTTTTGCACACCAAAAAGAATACTAAGAGTGAAAAGACAACCCAAAAATTTGGAAAAAATCTTGACAAGTAAGTATTCAGACAAAGGTCTGCTCCCTAGAATTTATAAAGAATTAAAACACATTAGGGCCTCTAAATGTAAAGACCCAATCCAGAAGTGGGCATCTGAGATGAACACACACTTATCAGAGGATGAAATTAAAGAAGCAAATAAATATATGAAAAAAATGCTCCACATCACTAGCCATCCATGAAATGCAAATTAAAACACTGAGATATCATCTCACTCCAGAAAGAATGGCCATCATAAAGAAATCAACCAACAATAAATGTTGGAGAGGATGTGAGGAAAAAAAGAACCCTTCTCCACTGCTGGTGGGAATGTAGACTGGTACAACCATTGTGGAGATCAGTGTGGAGTCTCTTTAAAAAACTAGGACTGGAAATCCCATTCAAACCAGCAATCCCTCTACTGGGAATTTCCTTGATGTATATGAAAACATCATATCATAGTGATATATGCGTACCTATGTTTATAGCAGCACAATTTGTGATAGACAGATCTTGGAAACAACCAAGATGCCTGTCACCTGAGGAATGGATGAAAAAAATGTGGTATTTTTATACAATGGTGTATTACTCAGCTATAAAGAATGATAAACTTAAAGACCTCATATTCAAGTGGGTGCCACTTGAAGATATATGTGAAATAAGCCAGACCCACATGTGTAAATATCATATAGTCTCCCTAGAATAGGAACTCAGAAGAAGAATTACAAATAGAATGGTAAAACACACTTAAAAGGAAAGCAAGAACTTGAAGACTAGACAATGAAGAGAGAGCAAGGAGAAGAGCCAGGAAACACAACAGAGACAAAGCCATACAGTTATATGTACAAGATGGGTAAGGCAATGATCGTGAGACTCTTCAGAAGATTTTCGAATCTAGCAGTTAATTTGGCAGGATTGCCACCCTGACTGTATCTGCTGATACCTGTGAACTAAGCAACTGCGCTGAAGACGGCAATGTGTAATGGTAGGCTCGTGCTTGGAGTGCCCGGCATGCTGGTCTTCTGAATGCGTGCTGTTTGCCATGACACGCCGGTTGCTGCCCTGCTGTCGCTCAGGTAGATGGGTTTTTTTTAAAAAGGAGGGAGGTGATATTGAAGGCAGAAGACAGGAAAAGGAGTGTTGGGGGACTGTCCTGCTACAATGCTGTACATGGTTAGATTTCTAAACTTACACATAAACATACGTAATTGTTTATTCCTATTTTTAAAATATATTTTAACTTTTTAAATTTATATTTTGTAGGAACTTAAAGTTTAACATATCGATACTAGGTGAAAAATACCTGTATCAGGTTAAGCCTAAAATATTTGATATTCAGGCACATAGTGAGGTTAAGCTCAGCAGCCTAGGTTGTACGGTAATAACAATAAGTTTTTCTTCTGGAGTGTTAACAACCTAAGTTTGCAAACCAAAAATTAGAGAAAAAGGAGGGCTGCAAGGACAGCCAACATTTTGGCCCTAACTGTTTAAGGTCAATTAAGATACAGGACATATGAGAACCTATTCTGTAACATCATGCAACTCAGTTGTGTCCCAAATTTCCTGATCAAGGAGATTATGGGGTCAAAGAGGAAAGTGACTGATGTTGTAGAATGTGCATAAGGAGAGTCACATGGAGAGGAAACATTCTCTTAGGCTTTCACAGAGTGTAAACTGGTCACGCAATGGCCATGACTCATCCACATGGCGGACACAGACAAAGGATCTACAAACTGCGGTACAGGGTCTCAGGATATATCCTGAGGAGACTTGACTGACCTTATCAGATACAAAAGTTACATTTCTTGTTATATAGCTCTTGTTTTATCTTGGTCTTAATCATCCAGTAGAAAAAATATAAAAGCAAAGCATAGGAAGTAAAGCCATATTATTTTATTATGCTGAGCTGTAAAAGACTCAAGTCAACAACTTCTGACATTGCCAGACACACGGAAAACCCAATACTACTATGGATTACTGGATTATTTTGAAATATTTTGCTAAATTCACACACCTATGATAATTAAATGAGAAAATTAAACAAAAAGGAGGATATAATTGAATGACCATTTTGTATCTGTAGATTCAGAATCGTTAAGATAGATAAATAGCTATATTCTCTTGATTCAGTGAATAGAGGGATCTGCTCTAATAGTGTTTGTAAACAGAATATCATGTCTGCATCTTATACAACAAGTAATCATTAAGAAAACAATATGCAATGTATTAATTATTGAAACTGTCCTACTAAGTTGATTTGAAACTGTCTCATTCCTATTTGTTTTTCAATAAAATTATGGGAAAAAAAGCAAAAAATAAACCTCACCTAAAATGTATTACACATAAGAATAAAGAGTTTTAATAAAGCCCCTGACTTCTCAGTATAAATATCAGGGCTACATCTTGCTGAAAATGGCAAGTACACCTAAGTCGCACTGAGGGCCCACAGTCCCCTGCACACTGTCCCTACTCAAACTCAGTTAATCTCCATGGAAGACACAAGAGGCGTGGACCCTCCCAGGCCTCAGAGAATGGGTTCTTCTTCATCTCTTTTTATCACAGCCTGGAAGAAAGTGCACGCTCAGTGCCCATCTGCCCAGATCTGGAGCAAAGGGACATAGGCCCCTTCAGGCAAGAGTGCCGTTCCAACTTGAAATACAGACAAGATTATAAAGGGGATGGACAGGGAGGGCTGGGAAAGCTCCTCTTCAAACCAAGCAAGCTTGCTGCCACTGTCCTCCTCGACCAGAGGAGCAGAGCCTCCCGCTTTCCTTCGACACTTGCATATTTGGCATACACTGGGCAGGGTCCATGCGGAAGATCCCAGACAAGACAGACCAGCTTGAGAGTAGATAAAAGTGGCAAGGGGCACAGGAGACCCAATGCATGTGACTCATGACCCCCTGGAATGGTTTTCTGCAAGAAGGATTCTCAGTACCAGCTTTCCAGTTACCAGAGACATAGAGAAGACACTGCCCAGGAAGGTGCTTAGTGAAAAGGCTCTTGGGTTAGACACCTTGTAGAGCATTCTGTGGAAAGCAAGAGGTCTAACCAGATGGAAGTGTGCAGGGTGGGGCAGGAACAGCCAGCCAGCTGCTTCAGGAATGGTGCCATCTGTGGGGCACTCATGTGCTCATTGGGCAAAGGCCACTGAACAGCGGGCATGCAGAGCTGGACTACCCAGAGGCACTTGTGGCGAGCTGGCTCTGAGGAGGTGCTGAGCCCAGACAGATTTACTCCCATCAGTATGAGTGCTGACACCCTAAGGCTAGAGTGTTCTAAGCCCTAAAACTGATTTTTAAGGACATAACCCAATTTGTATAACATTTAATGTTATGCAGCCATTTTTAAACTTACTTATATAATGTGCTAGAGCCATTCTTTTAAAAAGAATGCTACAGTGGGCTCCTGGTGCAGAGATAAAGATCCATGCAGTACCTGATCCACAATAGCCACAGCAAACCAAAGTACTGAGAAAAATGTAATGAAAACATCATCCTTCATCTAAATGAAGAGAGGCTCCTAAATGAAAGCGCTTTGAAAATAGGTCCCAGCAGCATCTAGAATCCTGGAAGGCAGGGCTGGTGCTTACTTAGGCCATGCGCCAGGTACTCTGTGCTCGCACCCATCCGCACCCACCTGCACCTCTGCCGTGTTCCCCAAGGGAGCCAAGGTTGGAGACGTCTCCACTCCTGGTGCCTACCCGAGTCCGTGCCGCCGAGCCGGGTCCGAGCCAACAGCACCCTCAGCACAGCAGGCACGCTTGGTGACCAGCTGGGGCCAGTTTGCATGGTCCCAGACGGACACACACACGTAGCTAACCTCTAGTTTGAGTTAACTTCCAATGAAAATATCAACGGAATTTTTTGAATCCTGACAAAAATCCCCTAAATTGTGTTGGCATGGAATAACCCATGCACAGGACCAAGGCGTGCCTTTAAAGTAAGAGCGTGAGCCTCCCGTAGAGGCACCGGAGGGAGAGAAGCGATGGAGCAGAATCAGGAGCACCGTGACCGCCTGTGGCCGAGCAGCGTCCTAAGTGGAGGTGAAAGAGCACAGCCTGCGCAGACTGCTGGCCTCCTGCATGCCCCAGCTCCGCGTGCTGGGTCTCAACCTCGGCGATGGGAGGCCTGGGGACAGAACGCAGCTGCCCCGAACACATACAAGGGCTGCTCTTGTCATTCGTGCCTGGATGACGTGGTGCAGCAACTGTGCGTGTAGCTTGTGCGTTACGTGGAGTGTGACGCAAATCCGCAAATGAGGGGGCGGGCACAAGAGAAAGTGGTGGTAGCATGCAAGTGTAACCCAGGGGCAGGGGACACAAACACCAGCGGATCTCAGTACCCCTGGGAGTGTGGGACAAGCCGATCCCGTTCAGAAGACAGAAAATCCGACGCCTACTCTCTACCGTATACCAAAAGGCAGCACAGGATTGAAGAGGTACCATGAAAGCCAAAACTATACCAAAATTGTTGGACATTTATAGAACCACAAAGCAAAACTTCTCAAATTAAACTCCAAGAGCAGTAGCCATAGCAAAAGAGGTAAATGTGTCAATACATAATTTTTTTAATCTTTTATAGACTTCTTTCAAAAAGACACATGTACCTAGAAGGCTCTTACAGATAAAGGAAGCAAATGGAGGGATCCATGTTACAATCGAGAAGATGAACAGAGACATTTTACATTTTTGAAAAAATACTAGAATAAGAGGGTCCACTAATCAAATGCATGATAACATCACAAGAAAATAGCTTCACTGGCTGAGTCGATCCAGATGAACAGGCTATGAGCAGCTAAGGGACCACGAGGGACCTGGGGCCAGCCTGGGGGGTCGGCGCAGCCTCGGAGCCCAGCTCAGGCCATCAATGTCTGCCTGCTCTGTGGAGGGTGCAGAGCCCCAGCCTGTGGAGCCCAGGGTGCTCCAGTGAAAGACACTTGCCACCAGGAAAGAAAGACTGTGACCTCTGTGACAGCCTCTGGCTGTGGAACAGACACTCTCCCCCAATGGCAGAGGAGCTTTCTCAGTCAAGGTGGACAAATGCTGACTCTTCACCTCCCAATCAGTCCTGTGAGATGAGCTAGGGGCTCAGTCTCCACATGACAATGACGCTGAAGCACTGGGGGTAGAGCAGAGCAGCAGGGGCGCCTGTGTGCATCCGCCCACGGCAGCTGCCTTTGTCTGCTGCGTGACACTAAGATCTCAAGCACCATCACAGCCGTGTGCTGAAAGCAGCAGAATCGGGGTAAGAGGGGAGTGGATTCTGTCGTCACAGGCCTGGGACACTCCTGGGACTTGTCATCTGGGTCATCTGGGGGCTTCTGGACACAAGGCTCGGGCCCAGGTGATCATTGGCATGGATAACTGACCTGGGAAGGGGGCTCTGGGAGGGGGATCAGGACCCCTGATCCTGGAGAAAGCTCAGAGAAGGACGGGAGGGCCCAGAAGGCAGGCTGTTCCTCATTTCTTGTCACAAGTCTGTAGTCTCCCAAAATTGGACCAGAACTTGAAGTGGACAGTGGTGATCACAGCAACCAGCAGCCTTGCCCGAGGACACAAAGCACCAGACACATCAGCGGAGGAAGGGCTTGCAGGACGACAGGAAGAGCAGTGTCAAGAGCTGCTGAAAGCGCAAGTTGTCTCAGCCTTGAGACCCTGCAGGCCACGCTGGCTCCCCGTGAATCTGGCTGTTCTGGCCCCCACTGGAGCCCCACAAACCCTCTCCTGGGGACATGACACACAAGGTGATGGCAGCCCCCTCATGTCCAGGGACTACTACATCAAGCTTCGCCTCCGGGCAGGGCGCATACTCTGAGCCACACCATTCACCAAGTTTGCTGTCACCAGGAGAGGCCAAGGCCACCTGCTCAGCAGCATCTGGTGAGGCGATCACTCACTGTGGCCTCCGGACACTCACGCAGCCTCTGTACAGACACACAGACTGCTTTTGAGCAAACTTTTAGAAAGTGCATGCTGGAAAATAACAAGAAAAATGCAGAAAATAACAAGAAAATGAGTACAATGTCACTAACCTTTAAGTAATTAAGAAATAGTAAGTAGTAAATACACCAGCCAGGAATACAAGGCTTCATGGTTATTAAACACTGTGCAGTGTAGGCAGCTGCCGTGCTATGCTGCCTTCATACAGCCAGCCTCATGCTGGGTTCCCTGACTCTAACATCAGCCAAACATGTAAGTGAAGCAGCGCGCAGGGAAGTCACCATGACCGCGGCACTATGAGGGGACAGGACTTTCAGCTGTTGTGATGTCATGCATGTGCCTCACCTTGGACCACCTGCTGCTGTCATGCAGTGGGGCTGGGTGTTCCCGGCCCTTCCACACACTGGAGAGGTGGAGCTGGGCAGGCAGGAGAGCCGTGTCCCTCCAGGGAGGTGGCAGGCAGTTCATGTGCCAGCAGAGCTGCAAAAGAGTTCAAGACAGGCCTGGAAATTGTGGAGAAGAGCCAGGTAGAGAGCATGAGAGCCACGTTCTCACTCTCCAGCTTCATACAGACAAGCCCTCGAGGCACTGTACTGCCTCCCCAGCCCTTCCAGCTTCGTTCAAATCAGCAAACTTGGAGCAGCAACATGCACCCATAGCAGGGGGAGTAAGGCAGCAAGGCCCACCATCCTGGGCGCCAAGGGTCCGGGGGGACTATTCACCTCCCTTCCTAATTGGATTCACCCACTTAAGCTGTGCAAAGGCCTTGAAAAATGTGGTGGGATGGTCATAAACTTAATCAGATGGTGGGACCAAATGTCCCTGCAGCTCCCAAAGCCATCTCATCACCAAAGCAAATCAATGGATCCTGCTACCTGCTATGCATCCCTCAACCTGACAACTTTTTTTCTTTACCAGTAGCCGTGATTCACGGCAAGTGATTTGCGTCTTCCCCTCTGATCTCAGGCACTGCCAGCCTGCCGGCTCCCTTCACTGACCACCGAGACCTTGCTCACCTCACTCCGGAGTATGACACTGTGCCGAGTGTGGTGCTGGGACTCTCTGTGAGACACCGAGCGAGTCTTGCTTGTTTTTCTCTTGTTGCTGAGACAGAATACCTGGTACCCCAAATTAAGGAAGGAAAGGTTTATTGAGCTCACAGTTGGTGGAGGCTTCAGTCTATAATCAGCTGGCTCCGAGATCAAGTGACAAGTTGCAAGGGTGACACTTCAAGGTGGCAGAATACAGAGCAAAGGCAGGAGACCAAGCCTCTCCGCCTCCCTTGTGCCGAGCACCAACCATCTGTCCACACCGTCACCATCCCCCCTCTTCCACTAGGTCAGGATGCAGATGTTCACAAAGCAAAGACCCTGGTCCCCGGCTGAGTTGCTTAGCTGAACTTGCAATCTTCTCAAGTTGACACAATACATCCAACCATAATGGAGCACCAGGGATAGAAGACAAGAAGGGCTCAGAGACCTGCCCTCAGCCCAAGTCCAGCAGTCCAGGCGCCTGGCTGCATCAGGAGAGCTGATGCACCGCCACTGAAGAAGCAGCCTCTTCAGCCTCAAGGACAGTAAATTCTACCTTCATTTATGCTGCTCTGATTCACCTACCAAACGTCCCCTAAGGGCATCACTGTGAGGATGGCCCAGGAAAAGGAAGACTATCCTGGCACTGTGCCTGAAATTTGCACTTTAGACATGGCACATTCCACTGTGCTTGAGGTTTCTGAGCCAAAGGGGCTACCATAGAAGCTCACACAAACCCAGGTAGGAAAATAGCAGTCCCTGTTTAACAGCTTTGAACCAGTGTCATAGTCCCAAGAACACCTGTTCTCCTTTGGCGAAATAGCACCTGGCTTCCCTTTTGGTACTGGTGGATGAGTACACAGGACCTGGCTGTGATTCCAGGCACCCAGCCACACAGTCAGATGTGTCCGGCACTGCCCTGGAGACTCAGACTCCATGGAGCTATCTGTGACCAGTTAAAGAGGAGAAGAATGTAAGAAGAACTTGGCTTGCAGGCTGTGCTATGCAACAAGTGGCAACCCAGGGCCACTTGTGCCCCGTCCAACAATTCTCCCCAGAAAACAGAGCCAGGGCCCCTCCAAGGAATTCCATCAGCTCACCTGGAACAGGGCTTTTTCACATCTGCTTGCTTGTTTTCATTGTTATGTTGCCTAGAAAGAGAGATGCTCAGGGGTGCCAATCTGTACTGATTCATGGGAAATGACTGATGGCTTAGCAACAGGGTCAGTCTGTAGGAAAACCAGAAGTGAAGGGTCAGTGATAAGGAGCTTTGGAGAATGGAGCTGTCAGCACACACTAGAAAGGCCTCAGAGCAGGGAAAATAAATCTCTACTGGAAAGTCTTTTCTTGGAGACACTCTACATTATCAGAGGAGTAAGAAGAGTGTTCTGAGCATGCCCGCCACCCTCTGCCCTAACTCCCCTAATCTTTTTCAATGTGCTCACAAAGTAAGAGGCCATATCAGGGCAGAAGGAGGTGGCCCATGGTGGCCTCTCCCAGACCTGGTCTGTCCAGTTTAATAACATGAAGGACCCAGCAAGGACTGTCACGCACAACTTAAACAAGCACTTTAGTTGTGATCACAGTTTCAGAAGCTTTAGCTGGTGATCAGAAGGCACATGTGCATGCCGGAAGGGCCGCCAGGGAGAACAGATGCTCACATCTTGGAGGCCTGGAAGCAGTAGCGAAGGGCCAGTCAGTGGTGGAGACAGAGGTCCGCTGGTCACAGCACCAGAGACCACCTTGCCGCTGGACCCCATTACCCAGTAGGACATTTCACTGTAGCACCCCATGAGTCAATCACTTTCGAAGCCCTCCTATGAAAGCACATAAGGCTGTGGGAGGACAGCTACCTCTGCTCTGTAACAGGCCCTGTTTTGTTCCTCCCAGGAAACACTGGCCAGGCATCCAAGAGAAGCAAGCTAGGCCGATCAGTGGGCCCAAGGGCTGTCTGCTTCCTGGGCCTGCAGCCATGCGCTGGATTCTTCAGACCCTAACCCTAAAGCGAGGATGAGATGACAGTCTCTACAGCCCCTCCAGGCAATTGTGTCCTGTGCAGACTTCCATGGGGGTTCTTGGGGCTTCCCACCAGCAGCCTTTGGATGTAGCAGCTTTGAATGACACAACCGGGTTAGACATAGCTCAAGCAAAGTTCCTCCATCCTGCTGATAATCCTGAGCTCCTAGGAACTGGGAAGAAATTCCCCTTTATTTTAACTCACTCTGTGGACTTTTGATGGTGGCAGCTACTGGATAGTTGGTTGAATGGTAGGAGCACTTTTAGGGGCATGTATCAGAAGCCCTTAAATCTGTGTTCTCTTTAACCCAGAATTCCCTTCTAGGAATTTATCCAAAGAGAATGAGTGGACAAGTGTGTCAATGCTCGTGCACAAGGGTGCCTTTGCTCTAATGAAGAAAAATTGGGGTCAACCTCGACCACAATTGATAAATGAATGAGAGAGCCACGTGATTAAAACCATCCAAGAAATTCCAGAATATCTCACCTTTCTATAAAAAAAGACAAATTGATTGTAGGTGAATATGTTTCCAGAAAAAAAACACAATGCATGGAGACACAAACAAATATTTAACATTCCTCAAAAGGTTTCATTTTCTGTTTTATTTTTGGAGGAGAGGAGCAGGAATGATGACCAGAAGGTACAACTTTAAAATGCTTTGAAGGTAACTTGCCAGATTTCTACATGAAAAGCATTGTGCGTTTCCTTACTATTTAAAGTGTATTGGGCCAGCCAAATAGCTCAGCAAATTAAATCACCTGCAAGAAGGTACTGGGGCTGGGGGTTCGATCCCCAGGCTTGCCATGCCCACCCAGCCCCCAGAGCATGCTGAGACAGCAATTGAGACTGGGTGTGGTGGTGCACACCTGTAATCCCAGCTCTTGGGAGGCTGTAAAGAGGTGGATCACTATGAGTCTGATCTAGTAGTAGGACCCTGAACTCCCTATAGAACCTTCCCTAAAATCCAAAACAATAACATAAAATAAAAAAATAAAGTGCATGCAAGGGCACCCTCTGCTTGCCGTCTCCTCCACAGCTGCTTCTCGAGTGCGGGCCACATCCCGCACCCAAGTGCTGGGGTGCCCAAGACACCATCCTCAGGGGCCTCACTGAGAGTGAATTCCACAGTCGCTGTAGAGGCTGGTGATGGTGACACCGGGCCCTCTCCAGCTTTCACCTCTCCTGAGCCCTCGATGTGATCAGAAGAACCTGGAAGCGACATTGGGACCTAATGGATGAGGAGCATCTTAGGCTGCCCACCTTCTGCCACAGTTTAGATTGAGGGATGCTGTTATACCAGATCATGAAATATTTTCCTGATCTTGAGTTTTTTCTCTTAATAACTCCAGATCCTTGCTGGCATCCTTACACTCCCCACAAACCTCTTCTCCAACTTCAAAGCTCGTCTGCACTGACCCACAGTAAGCACAGTCTGGGCTGTGGCCTGTGGCAGGTCCACGATCCTGTCTCCTTGCTCCCAGCAAGTCCATCTCAGAGGCTGGAC
Organism: Ctenomys sociabilis; assembly: GCA_004027165.1. Taxonomy (NCBI): domain Eukaryota; kingdom Metazoa; phylum Chordata; class Mammalia; order Rodentia; family Ctenomyidae; genus Ctenomys; species Ctenomys sociabilis. The sequence continues at coordinate 50,000 of PVKA01001129.1, read as the reverse complement.
ATCCCCAGGGATGGGGCCAATGCATACACCCAAAGCTGTGCCACGATGCCCTGAAGTCCACCAGACATGAGGAATCCAGAACCTCTATCAGCAAGCCTTACCTGGCCCAGCAATCAAGTTCAGTGTTAAAATCGTCCTGGACCCTATTTTGTTAGTCACTAATTTACAACCAACTATGTATGTGTTGAGGAAAAGAACTGTGTCTTTTTATTAATCAACACTCAGTAGTGAGCATGTTTCAGGGCAGTCACCTCCTCCCCACACAAATGTGGGTGTTTTGAGATATAGAAGTATTTCCTCTATGTTCATAGCTCCAGTTTTCTGAAAGACAGAAACCCCTATTGCTCATATAGCCAGAGTCCTGCTCCATGCAAAATATGATTCCTAAGCTCCAAGACACTCAAGTATGGCAAAGAGGAGGACACATAGTCAAACATCACAATTATTATTAACTTCAGGATAAGGAAGCTTAATCCAGATGACTACAAGGGTGAGGAGAAGTGATGGGGAAACAAATGAAGAAATCAGGAGAGAACAGAAGGGTGGGTTGGCTGTAGAGGGCAAAGGTGCAGTGAAAGATGCCCCAGGTAGGGAGAGGCAGCGGCCTCAGAGCAGAGTCAAGGGAAGAGCAGAGTAGGATGTGTGCAACAGTGGGGAAAGAGGTCTCCATGATGTGTCCCCTCCACCTTCTCCCACCCAGGCAAGCCTAATCTCTCTGGCAAGTCCATGTCTACCCATGTCATGGGTGTCACCTTCCCCCAGGGGCTGGCTGCTCCTCGGGGCTCACAGGGCGCACTGGGGTGCAATAAGCCTGCCTGAGCCTTTGGAGTTGTCTTCCCTCAGCCATTTAAGTTGCAGAGAAAATCCTGTACGCAACCCTACCAGAACTCCCCCTGCCACCTTGGCTCCAATGTTGATGCACGCTTAGGACTCCTGGGGCAGTGTAAGCATCAGAGGGAAATTATGGTCGCATTGGTGAGTCCAGTACCTCTGTCCTTCACCCTGGAAATCTCATCATTCATCCTCAGAAGCCTGACCCTAAAAATATGGAAACTGAGAGAACTTAAGAAAACTGGGCAGGACTTTTTGCGTCAGCGCAGGTGTCCACCAAAATTGCAAGGTTGGACACCGTAGAGTGAAGGGGTTAGTTTCCGGCACTCTGCTCCATCACACGTGGACACTTGAGAGTGTCAAAGGAGAGGGGAGTAGAATGGGAACAGCAGAGCAAGGGAGGCACAGAGGAGGAGAGAGGAGGTTGGACAGTGCTACGAAACCCCAGGTAGATGAAAGAATAAGCGTTTGTGTTCACCAGCACACAAACATCGTTGTAGAGGGACATCATTGACAATGTCTTGTTAGGTATTTTACGAAGAGCTAGAAGAGAGAAGACTGAAGTCTTCAAACATGAAGAAATTATACGAGGAAAATGCTAATTATTCCACTTTCATCACAGCACATTCTATGTGCGTGCTGAATTATCGCTCTGCACAATATGTGCGGCTATTATGAATGAATCAGAAAGAAAGACAAAACTTTAAAAGTAAAGAAAAAAAATCAAAGAATGAGCATTAAACACTCACACAGACCATGGGGATTCAATCATCTTTCCCCCGGATTTGAAACATTTTTAGCGATCTGGTAAGAACCGCTACAGGGTGTGCTGTCTATGACACACGAGGCACCTTGGGTGAAGAAAGGGTGAGGGTGGTGGTGGCAGGAGATGCTTGGTCAGGGGCTCGGGGTGAAACCCTCGCTGGTGGCACGCTGTGTCCACACACACCGCACTAACCCACGCAAGGAAAGACCACGCGAAACCACTGATAGACTCATGTAGAAGTACAACTGTGGCCTTTTTTTTTTTTTTTTTTTTTTTTTGCACTACCGTCTTTGGCTCTGTATGACACCATTGCTCCACTTGGGACTCAGCATTATTCAAGGACAGAGCTGCAGTATGGCTGGCCGCACCCACTGCGTAACAAACCCCCCAAGGTGCATGCCAGAAGTATGCACAGTTGTTGGCCGGCAGTTTCCGCCATCAGGAGTCCAGGAGTGGATCGGCAGTACTTCTGAGCCAGAGCTGCAGTGGTTGTCCCGAACCGACTCAAATCATTTTTCTTTTGCCGTCATTCTGAATTTGGCAGGAGCCACAAACCACGTGCTACCAGATGTGGTGGATAAGGAAGATAGGTGAGGAGCAGCGGCTGTGTGTGTGTCTGACAGAAACTGCCACTAGTGGCTGTGGTCAAAAAAGAGGGTGATTTTCCAAATTTTTAAAAGTTGTCCTTTATGGATAATTGTGCTGCTGATTTCTACTGGTCTATTGAAAGGAACCGAGCTAGGGAGGTGGCTCAGCGGTCTCAGCACCTTCCAGGCAAGTGCAAGGACCCAGGTTCAATCCCCGCTACCACGTGCTGTGCCAGCCCTGTGCTGTTCCAGTTACCAAACCAGATGTCGTGGCACACACCTATAATCTAAAAACTAAAAACCGTTAATGCTTAATATCTTTTCTTCCTTTTAATTTTAAACCAATTTTGCATGTTTATATCTGATCATTTGAACAACTAATTTGAGGATAACAATATACAATATAAAAACCATCATTGAATTCCTATCATTTTGTTTAGTGAAATTCTGTATCATTTCTTATGTTTTTTTTAACTATATTTACTCGCTTTTTAAAAATTTGAATAGAAGTCCTAAGAATGGATGATAACTGCTAATTGTTGCATTTCTTTGCTGTAAAAGCTTTGTACTGCTAGGGACTGGCCAGAAAGCTCACCGGACTAAAGCTTAGTCAGACACAGGGACCAGGGCTCGATCAGTGTGTGCCTGTGATCCCAGGACTTGGGAGGCTGAGAATCAGAAGATCCCTACGAGTCTGATCTGTGTAGGAGGCCCTATAAACTCTGTACCAAATACACAAAAAAGCTTTACACTGCTGAGATAAAAGTTCCAACAGAATTTTTTAAAACATATAATTATACTACAATCACACTCATGTACATAAATACAAATTTTGGTTCTGGTTTTTAAATGTACATAGAAACACATATCTTTTTAAAAAATGAAAGAAAGTAAAGTATCACATGACATTTTCAAGACAACTATAGGAACTTGGTACATACAGAATTTATTCTTATGATGGCTAAAAATTCATGAAAGCTTTCTAAATTTTTGGTTAAATTGAAAACAACACTGAAACTTATTTGTAAACTTAAAAGTATGACTTTTTCTTGAAAGCTAGGCTTTTTTCTTTAAAATTTTAATTGCAATAGCAGGCAGATGTTCTTACTATTTCTTTTTCACAAACCTTTATCATTTGCAATAAAGATAGTTTTGTGCTTTAAAAATTGCCCTCAGTTTTACATTGCCTTAATTCCCTGCAAGACCCTCAGAGCCTTCCCTACGCTGAGCACGCCCGCCCTTCTTCCTGGGTGATGCCTCGCTCTGCACCACTCCATTGGTCTCCCGGGGCTGTAGTCAGCAGCAAGGCGGTGCTCGCAGGCCCAGCAGCGGGCCCAGTCTGGAGCCAGCTGAGCCCACAGTCCCAGAGCCTGCAGCAGGGTCCCTGGACTCTCAGAGGTGACACTCCCATCCGCTGCCCCAAGGGGAGCATGGCTCCACCCTGCACTTCCCCACAGCCACTGTCAGCGGGGATTGCTGTGGGGCATGTTGGAGTCTGGTTACCGCAGCAACTTTCAGTTTTGCTATATTTTATAATTATTATGAAGAGAATTTCTATGTCATAAATATAAATGAAATTTCAAAGCTAAAACACTAAAAATTCCTAATGTTTTACATTAAGCTTATCTCGCACTATGGGAAGCAAACTACATTTGTCTCTTTTTCTAATTTTACCTTCAACAATGAAATACCTAACTGGGTGATTTTCCATGGCCCCTGACCCCAAACAAGACAGAGTCCTTTATTCAGCTCTCTCCTCTTAATCCCTTTCTCCTCCCTCCTTCCCCCTTGCCTCTGTCTCTTGTTCCCCTTTCCATTTGAATATAAGCTACATGACCCTTCTGCTTCCTAAAGTCTACCTCTTGCTGCTTGCTTGTCCTTTGTCTCTATAAGAGAGATAATGCAATGCTTACACTGTGTGTATGGCACATTTACCTAAAAACCCCTCAAGTCCTTCTTCACGGCTAGGTAGTAGTCCATGGTATGTAAATGCCACATTTTCTTCACTCATTCATCGGCTTCTGGGCATTTAGGCTGCTTCCAAGATCCAGCCGCTGCACGTCACGCCGCCCTTGACGTGGGAGTGCATGGCCTGCTGCCACAGAACGGCTTTGGCTCTTGGGGAGACACCTAGAAGGGGGACAGCTGGGCCAAATGGAATTTCTCATTTTGCTTTTTGAGGACTCTCCCTTGCAAACAGGGAGGGGAGGAAGAGCTGGTGGGAAGGAGGGCGGGGACAGAGGGTGAGCTGGGATCTTCCCAGGGGGAGAAGCCTTCCGCTGTTCTGCACCCTGATGCACCTTGCAGTACACAACAGGTGTGTTCATTGAAAAAACAATTCATTTTACAACACATACACACCAGTAATTTAAATTCACTAGAGACTAGCTATTTAGAGGAACCCTATCGTAAATCTTTTCACAAACTGAAGGACATTTAAGTAATTACCCTCTAATTTACGTGCTCTGGGAGGTCAGCTATTTAAATGCTGGGCTTTCTTAATTCGAGGCACACCCCCACGGATAGATTGTCTTTAAAACTTGTTATGCCTGGAAATGTATTTCTTACTTCAACAGAAAAAAAAATGTACATGAAATAGGCAGAAGTCATCTATTATTCTGACAACTTCTGGATTTTTATTATAGCAAAGGATTCCTGTGAAACAAATCAAAATTTAGTACGTACTGAAATTCTATGCCACATTTAAAGACAGGCTGTACTGGGCTTGATAGCACACACCTATAATCCTGGTGCCCAGGAGGCTGAGGAAGATCACCAGGAATCTGAGGCCATCCCGGGCCACACAGTGAATTCAAGATCAGCCTGAACTAGAATAAGATCCTGTCTCAAGAAAAGAAAAAGCAAGCAAGCAAGCAAGTAAGCAAGAAAAAGACAATAGAAAAAAAGGAAAACAAAAGAAAAGAAAAAGACCCATTGTGAGGACCTTTGTTTCTCCTGCTACTAGGGATGGAAACTGGCCTGGCCTGGCCTGTGCTAGGTAAGAGTTTCCTACTGAGCTACAAAAGCAGTGGGGGGGGGGGACTGGAGGAGGGGCCCTGGGGCTGCTCCCTGAGGCCCTCTGGGGCAGGGCTACTCTTCCTGGTAAAAATTCCCGTTCAGCTCAGAACCGCAGCACTCGACCCACTGCAAGCTCCAGTTCACCACAAACCAGGCCTCCTGGTCTCACATCCTCTTAGCCTAGGGCTTCAGGGCACTCAGTCGGCCTTTGGCTGTGTGAACTTCACTCTCCACACTCAGCGTGGGCTTTGTCAGATGGGCGTCAGCAGGCTGTGGCAGACTGCAAGGTGCGATCAGAGACCAAGGTGGGTGTTTAGGTTGTTTCTTAATTTATTGCCATGAAAGTTCTGAGGCCCCAAGCCTCCCTCTCTGCACACATTCTCCCCACTCTGCAGTCCTCACCACTTTCCTCAGTGGCTCTGGGGGTCTCTTTCCTCAGTGTCTTTCATTGAGCTGTCCTGGTGGCCGCCATGTTCTGAGTAGATTCAAAACACTTCCCTTTCACAACTTGGGGCGCCAGATCCAGCAGCTCAGCAGGGGATGGAGAGTGGCTGACCACATCAGCTGCCCAGCTCTATGAGCTCTGGTCCTTGAGGCTGCCCAGGCTGCCTGCCCCAGCCCTTGGGCCCTTCCTCCTCTTCCCCCTTCACAACAGTAGGGCCCCGCTCACTGCTGCCTGCGCTGGACCCTGGGTGGAAGCAGCCTGCAGACCGAGAGCCTCCTAGCCCACCTGGAGAGAGGGTCCGGGCAAGCATCCTCCAAGAGGACTACAAGGTCCCCGGCTGGGTACCTTCTCTAAACCAAACTGCAAGACCAAAGAGCACGAGCTACAATGTTTTAGTGAATTCCCTTTGAAAATGGCTAATTTTATAAGAAAAATTCTACAGAAGAAAAATATACACAGTCCCTATCTCAAAAATAGGAGAGGCTCCAGGGGCACAGGCTTGTGGAATCTCCCAGGGCCGTGGCTGGGAGCAGCAGGATCACGCGAGTGTCCGCTGAGCTCCTCACAGGTCCCCGTCTCCATACTCCTTCACCCTGTCTGATCCACCCCAAACTGCACATCTGGGGAGAGGGGCATTCTCTCCTCACAAGGTGTGAGCCTCCTGTTAGCCTCAGCCCCTTGTCCTGGCCCCCAGGGACACACACACACACACACACACACACACACACGCACACACACACACACACACAC
>PVKA01001129.1:0-43503 GCA_004027165.1 Ctenomys sociabilis | reverse complement strand
GGCAGGGCTGATCACTCTTGGTGCCTGCGGTGTACAGAGCTGGGCATGCCACCTGCAGGCTACTCAGCAGAAGGGTCACCTGCGACCCAGTGATCCCGGACGGGCCTCTGATGGCTGGGGCCATGTGTGTGGTGCAAATCTAATGGCCCCAAGGGAGACTCCTTCAGCCTCAAGATTGTGTCCTCTCCTGGGCCAAAGGCACATGAATCATGGGGTGCACTCATCCTGGGTAATTCCAGCCGCCTGGTGTCAGGCAGAGGTCCTCGAGGTGGCACCAGCAAAGACCATGCGCAGAAGAGGTGCTGTACTCCCAGAGTGCCTGGAGGAGGGGCCACCCCCATGCCCAGCCTCTGCCATTAAACAAAAATGACACACACACACGAAATCCACTCGTGTGGCCATGGAGACTGGCACATACCTCTCCCACGCAGAATCCAAGTTTTATAGACATGAAGAGGGGTTGTGTCCACACTTTGACCCCAGGGACCACCTCGAGGTTGGGCAAGGAGGAGGAGACCCGGACACACCAGCCACTAAGAGCCACTCTGCCCCGCTGCAAATGCTGATAGAAACTTCCTGAGAACAACACAGATCCATAGACAGGGAGTCGGAGCTGAAGCCCACGCAGCTTACTGAGTAGGAAGCTAACGATATCACCCCCTCTTCACCTCTGCATGCTCCTGCCTCAGGTCTACAAGCTTCTGGGTTTTTAGAATTAGGGATGTTTGATTCACTGCCTAGTGACAGAAAGCCCTGAAGCACTCACTGCACATCGACCACAAATACTGTCCTCGTCAACGCTCTGCACATCTCCCACGCAAGCTCATGGCACTCCTCCAAACTGTCTTACTTTGGGTGGTAACTAAGCACCCAAGTCTCACTTAAATGGTACAATGTTCTGAAGGTGACCAAGTGGCAGAGTCAAGAATTCTTCCGGATATTATTACCTCAAACCTCTAAATATTAACCATGCTCCAGCTTCTCTGAAAATCAACCTGCGTGCCACACTGTCACTGAGAACCCCAACATCAGTTAAGCATCATGGGAGAAAAGCAAGAGGCCAGTCCTAGTCTTGGGAATTCACATTCCCGATCACACAGTGCGGCCCACGCCTCAGTGTGCTGATGCTTCCCTGGGTCCACACCGCGATCCAGCTGTCCCCTGCCGTGGCCATCACACGGCGTCAGTTTGATCTACCACAAGTCACGTGGACCATTCAGTGGATTTATTCCCTTTATCCTCACTCACATGCCACCCACTCTTACTGTCAAAGGAGCGAGAGACAGATCAAGGGAGCCATGAAAGGGACTGTTGCGGTGCCATCTGCACTAATCCCAGCTCACAGCCCGTCGCAGCCTGGGCTGGCCCGCAAGTCCAGGGATTGCTGCCTAGTCCACGGCAATCCTGAGAAGTGGTGTGACTCCAGGAGGTGGGGCATCTGGCCTTCCTAGGCCAGTGGGGACAGGCATCCGGGAGGCCTCAGGGTCCTACTTTGCTATCTTCTTTGCGTGTAGTCATGAGATGAACAGGCCACTCAACCTGGTCTGGTGCCCTGAAACACCGTACAGCCACAGGAGAACTGGCCAGCCACTCCCATGAGCCAAAGCCAAGCTTCTCTCTTCCTGCAGTTCTATCGCAGGGACCTGCCACAGTCGCGGAAAGGTGACTGGAACCCACCACTGCAAGCCAGTGCTGTCCCATCACCGTGCTCTGAGTGACAGCGCCTTCTCATGAGCCCCCAGCCCTAATGGCAGGGGGCTTTTACAGCAGAGTGAAGGCACACAGGAGGCCACCGTCATGACTCCAGGGCTGTGGCCCACGGCAGTGGACACACCACACAGACGGTCCCCAGGCCTCCTGCAGCATCACAGAGCCCTGACAGGTGACCCCCAAGCCCAGCCCTGGGGGAACTGGGTGGCTTGCAAGGCTGGGTGACTGTGGGGGCAGGAAGAATTTCAAGCTGAGAAGCAGAAAGAAGGGACAGTAAAAGAAATAAGGCTGCGGACATTGGCAGGGGCCAGAGCTCGTTTTCTGCTTGCGGAGACTTCCTCCCTCACCCTTCACTGCAGCACGCTGTGCAGGGACCCGGCTTGTTAGAAATGTCCACTCCATTCTGAAAAATGGCAAGTGGGGTGGAGGAGAGAATGGCAAGGGAGGACTTGAGAAGCTTAGAAGTTTAACTAAGTGACTCAGCAGAGAGCCAGGATCCTCCGTTTGTAAACACCCTCATCCTGCGCGAGGGGGTTGTGGACGCTGTGGGTTCTGCACCCCGCCCAGGGCAGCTTGCTTGTAATGTGAGGAGTGGAGAGAGGCCTGTGACAAGCCACAGCTGCTTCTCTTCCCTTTGCTCTTCGCTGTTTTCTGCTGCCACGTGTTGCTCTCTGCCTGGGAGCCAGCTGAGTATGGACTGAAACCTCCACAAACTGTGAGCTAAATAAACCTTTCTTTCCTTCATTTTGGGTGTTGGGTTTTTTTTGTCCCAGCAGTGAATAAAAAGTAACTGGGACAGGTGTGGTGGAGATAGAGCCTTGAGATGGAGAGAGGTGCTTGATAGATCACAGCCAAGAAGCCTGCTGGGTTCAGCCATCCATGTGGGATACGAGCCGAGCTTCTGGACAGGCTGGGTGCACAGGCCCTGCGAGCCCAGGCCAAGCAATTGTGAGCTCCCACTCGTACAAGTGGCCTCTGCCACATAGGTATATCTTACAATCCAAGAGAACATGAAGTACAATAGTTGATAAAGTGTGTCAATTTGAGAAGTTTACAAGTTTAACTGACTCCCAATTTCTACCTCCTCGTGTGCCAGTTTGAGAAGTTCAGAAGTTGAGCTAAGAGGCTCGGCAGGGGGCCAGGGTCCTCTCCTTGTAAACATCCCAAGGCTGCGCAAGAAGAGGGCACACAGGTGGTGCGAGTGCTGTGCCTGCCCTAGCGCAGCTAGCCTGCTTACAGGGGGAGCAAAGAGGCCTGCTCCCTGCATGGGGCTTCTTACTGCTCCTGCTGTCCTCTGCCCTTGTGGCTGTTGTCCCATGCCGGGCCACCCTGCCTAGGAGCCAGCTGATTCCAGGCTGAAACCTCCACAGACCACGTGCAAAATAAACCTTTCCTTCCTTGATTTTGAATATTGGGTATTTTGTCTCAGCAATAGGAAGAAAGTCACCAGACATAAGGACGTCCCTGAATACTCTGCCACACGGAAGGAGCAAGCACGGAGATGCCTTTGGTCTTGGTGTCCTGGCTGCCTCAGTGTCCTGGGTGGAGCCAAAAATGTTTCCTGCTTGTGGTCATTTTTTTAAATTTGCATATTTGGTACAGGGTCTCACTACACAGAGGGGACTCATAGTGATCCTCCTGTTTTCAGCCTCCTCAGCTCTGGGATTACAGGCATGCACCACCAAGCCTAGTCTCATGGCCTGCTCAGCGTATCTAGGGGCAGGGCCAGTGAAGTGTGCAGTGCTGAGGATCGAACCCCAGTCCCTGAGCTTGCCTGAGCAGGCTCTTAGTCTGCTGAGCTGTCTCACCAGCCCTGCAGGGTGCAGATCCAGTGAATCAGCCAGATGGGGACACACCATGATGTTTTGTGAGTGCCTTTGCATGACACTCAGCAAGGGCACTCACCAGAATTTTGATCATACCTGGTTATGACACGAAAGAGGGCTTTGAGAGCTGCTTCAGAAAGTGCAAGAATGATGGAGTAAGCATGTGTGAAGGTGTGGCAGTGAGAGACGTCAGCAACACAGCGTTTTTCATTACAATAAACCTTTGGCCCGTGAGCATTCACTGCAGCTCTCCAGTCCCCACTTGTGCTTCAAGAGAGGCTTACACTGTCTCACCTAGAGGCACAGTGCTGGGTACTGACCCATCTCCCTTACACACTCTCTCCTCCTCACACTCAGCGGCTCGGGCAGACTTAGGATAGTGCTGGTAGACACGGAGCCCTAACAGGGCCCATCTTATCCGTGGAGTGACAAATCCATAAAGCCCCCCGTAATCATCAAAATGAGTAAGTCACTGAGCACCCTGTGTTCTCCCAGTTTTAAAACTTCTTATATACTCATATATGTTTTCAGACCTTTTGTCTTCATGTATTTCTTTAATATTCTGAATACTGACATAAATTACTCAGGTTCTTAATAAAGAGTGGGAAATTGGATGCTATGAATAATTGCTATAAGCAGGGGAAACAGCGCAGTAGAATAAGAGCTTGCGTGGCAAGCACAGGGTCCTGAGTTCAATCCCCAGTACCACAAAAAAGAAAAATTAGCATTGGGGCCAAGAAGACAGCTCAGTAGAAGAAGTGCTTACCTAGCAAATGCAAGGGCCTGAATTCAATACTTTGTTCTACCAGAAATAGATAAATAAATAAATAAATAAATGTTGTAAGGGCCAGCCAAATAGTTCAGCAGATTAAAGTGCCTGCAAGCAGTGCAAAGGCTGGGGGTTCAATCCTTGGGCATGCTGTGCCAGCCCCGCCCCTGGGGCATGCTTAGACAGCAATTGAGACTGTGCATGGTGGCATGTAGCTATAATCCCAGATCTTGGGAGGCAGTAAACAGGCGGATCACTACGAGTCTGATCTACTAGTGAGACCCTGAACATCCTGTAGACCCTTCCCTAAACATACAGAAAAACAAAACAAACAAATAAAAAATAATTGCTGTAAAGATTTACTTCCCAGGGCCAGGGAGATGGCTCAGTAGAATAAGCACTTCCCTGGCAAGCGCAAGGGCCTGAGTTCAGCCCCCAGTTCAGAAAAAAAAAAAAAAGGATCCACTTCCCCATGTAAACCCAACTGTTTCACATATCACTTTGTAGAAATAAATGCCCAGGGCGTGGAATGCTGCTACCTGCAGAGCCCTGGGCCCTGGCATTCAGGCGTGCTAACAAAGGGAGCAGCTTTCAACCACTGCCCACCTCCTTAGCGCATCAGTCCGCAGTCCTCTACCTCAGCCGTCTAACTGCCAAGCCAGTTCTGGCCTGAAACTGCTCTTCTCCACAATGGCCTGGCCTTCCCGATCACACGGGACATCGCTGCAGGTCATCATGGCCCTTGTGATGGGGGCGTGGTCTAGATTGTGGTCCCCACGCCCACATGGTGGAACCCTAGACCCAGCAGCGCAGTGCAGGAGTTGACGAGACCTCTGCAGCAGGGGTCCTGAGGTCTTTGGGAATGCTCTCTCCTGCAGTGAGTCGTCAGAAAAGGCTGAGTCTGACCATTGAGTCTCCGGCATCCTGTTTCAAAATGTGCTTCTTCCGGGCTCCTGCCACTGGCAGGGGACCCTTCCCAGAGGCAAGGCTGCGCTGCATAGACCCCAGGCTCCACATGGTGCACAGTGGCCCTCTTTCCTTTACATTTCCTTCCTTTTGAAAGTTAGCCTCTCAGGTAGGAGTTTCTTTATAGTAATGAAAACACATGCCTGCAGGTGGCCTAGAAATTGTCGCTCTTGAAGCAAGTCTGAAGTTAGGCTTCAGCCTGGAATGAGGTAAGCATGGCCTTGTCACAGAAATACAGCATTACAAGCCAAGGTCAGTACAGGGGAATTGCTTAAGTATTCTGCCTCATGAAAACATCAGTGTCTCCATTGTGTTGTCACGGCACAGACCCAGCTTCGAAAGCAAAAGTGCATGGAAGGCTAAATAGAAATCCCACTGGAACCACTGTGGCCTTTATCAGCGTGGCTCACGTTATTTTTTCTAACCACTGCCAGGCTTTGTAAAAGCCCTCCATTGCTCCACCTTGTTAAACCATATGTTTAATACCATATAGAAAAATGTACACATCTGTCTACAGAACACCCAAGAACTGCTTTTGCTATGTCATCAGTACCCCCCAGCCCCACAGATGCACTGAGGTGGGCCAGTTGGGGGTGGGCTCTGCGGACTCAGGCCTCTCTTTGGACCGCACCACACCAGTGATTATGCCACGACTGTCAGCCGTGGGGACGCCACATGCTGTCTGCCACCAGCCTTGGAGGACAGCACTGCCTGTCCTCCCCCACCTCCAGCCACACGCAGGTGGGGTCAGAGTCACCGTGCTGCTGTGTGGCTGACAGAACCAAGGCCAGGCCCTGGCACAGCACAGACTGAGGCCTGTGGAGCTGCACCTGCCAAGGGCCCTATGGCCGGGCTGTGATGCGCTGGTGGCTTTTGTCTTGCCACTCGATGTCCCCCAGCACCATGCTCTGGTGTGGCAAGAGGCCCTGACTAGATGTGAGAGCCAGGCCCTGGGCCACCCAGGCCCCAGAACCACATGCCAAGTAAGTTCTCCTCTTTAGCAATTACTCAGTCTCGGGCACTTTGTTTTGGTGGCAGCAAAAGGCCCAGTTGGGCATCTCGGCCACTCTCGCCGCTGCTCCATCACCTACATCTGCATGCTGGGAGCCAGCCATGTGCTGTTCCATATTCTGAACTGAGCACACAGCTGCATGCCCAAGTTCCTACACAGGCTCTGCAACGCACACCTGCAAGGCGCTCCTGCCACAGTGCCACACGCCGGGCCACGGCCAGCAGACTCCTTGGAGGATGCGAGAAATGGCTGTGTGGGTCAGTGTGGGTCAGGCAGCCCCCGTGCTCCGGGGTGAATCCACAACTCCACCCACAAAACGGAAGCAGTGACCTCGGGGAAAGACCTCATGAGCCCACGCAGGGAATAAGTGAAGAGCTGTCAGCCTGTGGCACACAGGAGCCTGAGTTCTTCATGTGTTTTCTTCAAGTCCACATTCCCCACAATGGGTTTTTGGGAAGGAAAGGATGGAGCACCTTCGTGAGCAAGGGAGAGAGCTGAGGGATAAGGAAACTATTTCTGCAACACATGGAGGGTCAAGGACATGCCCAGGATGCCTCCAAATCAGAAAGTGATGCGGAGTTGGAAATCAAAACCTAAGCCTCTGCAAGGCAAGCAGAAGGGCCTGCGACACACATATGGTTTCCATCTCTCGCTGAAAGAGCTGGATCCAAACGGCATCTCGGAGCACATATGCAGCTTCGTAAATTGCATTGGGTGCCTCGGGTACCTCCCAGCCCAGAAGGTTAGCATGGTCTCTGCACAACCTGAGAGCCTACTTTCTGAAATCAGACTGATTTCAGAAATCAGAGCCTCCTGGCTGGCCTGGGGTCCTTAGGAAGCTTGGTTCTCACACATGTCCGGGAAACTTCAGCACATGCCTCAGGAGGAATCTGAAGAATGCCAGAGTTTTCTTGTTAGGGTGAAAGGAAAACACTAAGCCATCCATGATTTTAACATTTGGAAAGCATCTCCAAGAAATGAACTTGGGAGACTGACCTTTTGATAAAATGTATATGCTGCCAAAAGAACTGCACCAATCAGACGGTAACCACAGGTGAAGCGTGGACATTTCTGCAGCCAGGTAGGAGTGGGAGAGTCTCGAGGCAGGTTTTCCAAGTTGTTCTGGGAGAACACTGTGCCTGCCTGCTCTAAAGCACAAAAGAAATTCAAAAGCTCTGAATCTGAATTGCGCTGATTTACTCCAAGTGTATTGAGCCGGGAATCAACAGACAAGGAGACCCCCAGAGGGCCTTGAGTGGCAAGCGAGCCCCTGCCACTTCCCTTCCCCATGGACGAGGGACGCTGCGACCAGCTGCTGCAGCCCCATGAGCTCTGGGAGCTGGGGGCGCTGGGGGTGCTGGCATGGTTTGCTTCCCAGTCCCAGGTGGGCTGGGATTGGCTGACTTTTGCCAAAACTCATGATCTAATTCTACTTGCTATATAGTTCCAGAGAATAAAAAAGGAAAAAAGGAAGCCTCGAGGATTGCTTATCCTCTAAATTGGTTCACTGACCCAAATGTTATCATTTTAATAGATTCCTACCCAACCAAAGATAAATAAAGAAACAGTTACTAAATTATTCATGAAAAAATATCCTGTCTGAGGTGTTCATACCAGCTGCATGGAAGCCGAAGTTCTCTGAGAATTCCCAGCCAGCTTCTTTGCTTGACAGAGCTAATGTCCTGTGGGGACGAGGCCCAGAGTCTGGCAGCGGCCAGCCAGGGAGCATGGCCCTGAGAGAGCGGCTTCCGTGTGACGGCACTCTGGAAGCCAAGCCCGCTGAGGCTCAGCACAGCGCACGTCAGGGCTGTCTTCCTGGGAGCACAGCCCTGCAACTCAGCGGGACCCTCTTCCTCTCTCCCTGCACAGCTGATGGGAAGAAGGCCACTGGCAGACTGACCCTGAAGTCTAGTGTCCTGTCGCAGAGCTTCTGCCCAGCTCTTCTCCACAGCTGAGGAAAGCCGGCCATGAGACCCTGAGACCGCATGGTCAACACTAGAGCAACTGTCGCTTCCAGGCAGGCAGTGGAGACACCGATCTCAGAGCCATCACAGAGCTATGGCAGACACAAGAGGGTCCGGAGGAAGAGCAGATCTTGGGGACAGACCCCTGTCAGGGCCTGTTCCTCTTGCAGGGCAGCAGTGGAAATCCCACTAGGGAGCATAGGAAGAGGTAAAGGGGAGGCTGTCCCCGCTCCGTCCCTCCTTCCTCGGTGAGACTGCAATGACTTGGCCACACGCCGCCAGAGCTGCTGGGACACCCCAGCTCTCCTGTCAGAGAAGAGCAGTCGAAGCTCACCTGTCATCCTTGTGCACTGTCATCTTCAAAGGTGAACCCAGCCAGAGAGATAGCTCAGTAGAATAAGCACCTGCCTGGCAAACACAAGGGCCTCAGTTCAATCCCTGGTACGCAAAAATTTAAAAATAAAAATGAAACCCAGAGGGTCGCAATGAGGAGGGGTTACGTGGTCAACAGGAGCCGCGTTTGTGGTTGACGTTGTCAGGACAAAGGGCTTTGTCTGTTGTTTCTGCTTCCAGAAACCGGAGATTGACCTTGAGCCCTCGCAGCAGGCCACACCCCAGCCTCTGCCTCGCTGCTTGCTTGCATGCTTATATTCTTTACAAAACAAGTCCTCCCTAAGTCACCAGACTGCCCAAGCCTGGCCTAACATCACACTGTCCCTGCTTCAGCATCTCCGAGTGCTGGGGCTGCAGGGGCACACCACTGTGCCCAGCGGTCTTCCTTTAGTGAAGTCCAGTTCCCCCTCTGCTACCGTAATGGCTTTGGGCTTCCTTCCATGCAGACGAACCCTCCAGATGCAGCACAAGCCCTCCGGGAGGCTGGATTTTTCGCAAGCACTTCTGCAAGGGCTGGATGCACCAAGAGCCTCCCACACACAGCGCCACACGCAGGAGACAGGAGGGCATCTTGACAAGGACAGGCATGGCAATGAGGAGCAGAGTCACACAGAGGCACAGCCAGGCGTGAGTGGCAGACCTCGTCCTCTCCATGTCAGTGAGCGAGAAGGCAGCACAGGCAGAGACCCACACACTCTTCCTTCGCCACCAGAAGAAGCCTTGGACAATGGCCAGCACTGACAGTCACATTCCCTCTCCACTCAAGGTCACCCTGATAAGTCGCAGTGCAGATGCCCCATGAGCTGCCTGCAGGCAGCTGTGGACTTGGCTGTCCTGTCCTGTCCTCCTGGGGTAGCCGAACCCTCACTCATCTCCAGCCACCAGGCCCATTTGTGCCCACGGATACTGGGCACAAATTTCAGACTGCAACAAGACGGACAGGCCACTGGGCCTGTGATGTGCATATTCATTGGTGGCCACAGCCTTGACCCCTGGGGACAGTCTTGAAGGGCAACGGAGCACTTGCTCTGTGTGGCCCTGCCCCCTCAACTGCCCACCAAGTGCTGGGCCAGGGGCTCTGAGCAGCACGCGCCATAGGGTGCAGAGGTTGAGGAAACTCAGGGAGCCATCCCCCAGTACCACTCGCCAGTTCTGCCTGGTGTTTCTGTTCAGTGCAGGTCACCAGTTCACCTGGCTTCTTTCTCTGTTTTTTATCTTGATTTTCTGGAGTCCAAGTTTGCAGCACATAATGATTTTGTTCCCCATGCGCGTGCCTGACACACCTCAGCTCTCTTTGCATCCCCTTCCTCCTCTTCTCTTCTCCCTTCCTTGAGAGAAAGCAACAGAAATAAGTGAAAAATGGAGGGACTGGCCTGAGGACTCCATATCTCAACGCATGCCCAGTCTCCCCTCTCTCGGATCTCATGACTGGGCTTGAGTGGCGGTGCTCTCACTCAACATGGCGCCCCTGGAGACGGAGCCCAGGCATCCTAACTGCCTGGGTCAGCACATGGCGTTGCCGCCCCCAGACCTCCAGGCAGAGTGAGCCGGATGGCCTTGAACTACTTGCAGGCAGCTCAAGAAGGAAGGGGGCTCGGACATGGCCTCCTGCAGCGTCACCAGTGCAGCCTCCTCAGTGCGGCCCCCTTCACAACCGTCAGCCATTGTCCCTCCAGACAAGTGACCGGTCCTATTGCTTCATGAGCGGGGACCCCTGTGACTCTGAGGTTGCAGGGGGAGCCAGGGCTTCTCACCACCACACCCCACAGCGCTGCACATGGCTATCTGGCCGGAGGGTGCTGACCAGTGTCTGCCATGCTGATGTCACCAGTGAGATGTTAAAGACACAGGAGAAGGCAACTCATCCTCCAGAACAGCTATGAGCATGGGCGTCAGTGGGAGCCTCCGCCTGGGTCCCCTGCTCTGTGACAACGCTTCTGACCTCAGGAGGTGCTGGCCTGGAAGAGCCTGCAAGGAGCCATGTGAGTCTTCAGGCACTGAAACCCGGGAGAAGGGGCTCCCAGGGGGGCTCTGCCACCACAGTGCTCCCAGAGAAGCGGCCTCAGCACCCGGATGTGCCGGGTCGCCACCAGCACAGCCTGGGGAAGAAGGCACATCGCGCCAAGCTCACTCTGCAGCTCGCTGTCTCCTGGACAGAGAAGCCACTAGCTGAAGCCACACATGTGGGGGGGACCATAGCCCCAGCCTTCCTGCCCCCAAAGCTTAGAAAGGTCCCCGAGGATCTGACCTGGTGATTTGAAGGCTTTTCTACCTTGGAAAACACACAGAAACCCCGAGAATCTGTGGCTAAGAGCAGCAAGCCACGCTGGGCCTCTCAGCCTCCTACTTCAGACACCAGAAGCCCTCTCCAGACCCCTCAGCTCAGGACACAAGGAACTAGGGCACAGTTTGGACAAGGAAGCCCACGTGGAAGGATCAGAGCACCGGCCAGACCCTCAGGTCCCTGTGTGGCGCTGTCAGCGGCCCTCTGTAGGCTGCAGGGGGCGCTGCTGAGTCCCTGCTCTGTCACATGGGCGCCTTGCCCCTCAAGCTGTGCCTCCTTCTGTGCTGTGATGCCCCTGTCCACCAGCCAGGACGGCTGGGACACCTCCCACACCATGGGGACCTGGGCAGGACGTGTCTGGCTGTGCACACTGATTGCAGATTATCGCGCAACTGGGCCTGAAGTTGGCAGACACGACAAGGCTAGAAGGCCCAGCAGCATTCACTTCTCAGGACCTCGACCAGCTCTGGGGACAGATGAACCCTTGGCCTCCCAGAGCCAGGAAACAAGGTGAGTTGTGGTTCACACCAAGAGTGGGCATGCTCATCTTAGGCCTCACAGATCCTTTCTCTCTGGCTTCCTCTCCTACTGCCTACCCTCCTGCCTTTCCCTCCCTCCCTCCTTCCTCCCTTCATTTTCCCCTCCTACCCTCCCTCTATCCCTTCCTCCCTCCCTTTTTCCTTCCTTCCCTCTATCCCTCCTTCTCTCCCTCCATCCCTCCTTCCCTGCCTCCCTCCTTCCCGCCCTTCCATCCTTCCTCCTCAGTGAATAGGAGACGCCTGTTCTCCTGTGGTAAGGGCCAAAGCCGTGCTCTGTGGTCTCCTAATACTCTTGATGACAAAATAGACAAAATAGAACTTTTGTTTGTTTGTTTGTTTGTTTGGCAGAACCAGGGATTGAACTCAGGCCCTTGTGCTTGCCAGGGAAATGCTTATTCCACTGAGCCATCTCCCCAGCCCCTTTTCTTTCTTTCTTGAGAACTGCTCCGAGTTTGTTTCTGAGCAGACTCTGGCTTGGCCCCGTGCTAAGAAGCCAAGCTGCCTGCAGACCCACTCACCAGCTGCCCCTCTGCCTTTCTTTGCCCTCTACTTTCTGCTCGCAGAATCTCCCTGAGGTGGATTTTATGGCTGTCACTTTTGCAGATGGCAAATGTTGCCAGGAAAGATCACTCTACACGGCTGCTACGTGCTGGAATGGAAATGCAGGGACTGGAAGGGTCCAAACCAAAGTTCCTACCACGAGTTGCTCACCCTCGGGTCAGGATGGGTGGGGACCTGACCTGGGCAGAGCGTGCTGAAGACCAGCTCCTGCCCACCCGAGGACCCACCTGAGAGCACCGTGTGCTGGGCCCTGCCTGCGAGAAGCCACACTCCCTCAGGGTGCCACAGGCTCTGGTCTGGATGCAGCCGGAAGGGTCCCTGATCACTGCACAGTGCAGAGGGGGTAATGCCACCACCCAAGGCTTCTGGCAGCAACAGCAGAAGCCCAGTGGGACGGTGCCCCAAGCCCATGCCCTGCTCCCATCTCTAACTGAGGAACAAGCTGAGGCTGTGCCCCAAAACACCTTTATTTGCTTACTGAAACACCAAGTCAGAGCCCCACAGGAGAGGCGCCAGCCAAGAGCAGGACGCTGGGTGCCAGGGCTCCCAGCGGGCACCCTGGCGGCTCTGTCCAAAACCACCCTTGCCTTCTGGGAAAGCAGGTTTGGAAAAGAAAGGATCTGGCCTTTGACGTGAAATAGGAGCTCCTAAGCATTCAGGAGTGGCCAGCCACTAAATAATTAATCAAGAGCAGGAGGTGGCAGTTTGAAATGTAAATGCAGTGTCACCCCAGAGGATGCTCAGAAAGGCAGCGCCTGCCCCGCCTCACAGGCAGGCGGCAGGTGAGGCTTCCAGCCCAGGGCCTGACACCCTCATTCCGACTTTCACCTGCTGTTCCCTTTCATGTCCCTGTCCCCAAAGAGATGAAGTGACGATGTGCCAGCTGGCCATGGGGGAGGGAAATGTGGGCGTCCACAGCCCACTCACCTGACAGGCGGGCAGTGGGCACCATCCCACGACACCTCCCGTGCCCTCCTGCCCCATGAGTAGGATGGGCACCCTCTTTGTCTCCTCCATCCCTCTTTTTCCCAGCTCTCTGCCAGGGACTCAAAAGCAGAGAACAGCTGCAAACCAGGAAGCAAAAAGAAGACTGGTGGCTGGAAGGGGCAGAAGAGAGGTTGCTACACCTTCAGATGCAAGTAAATAAAATCTGGGGAAAACACTGCCTCCTCTTGAGTAAACACTGATCAAAGGCCTCTAGTCTAGAAAAACTAGGCAGCTAGTAGGCCTTATGTCTGGGCGGGGCCTGCAGCCTTGGCAGCTGGCCCAGGGCGGGGCTAGCACTGCACTCGCTCCTCCCTTACCTTCCCTGCAGGGCGGGGCACAGTCTCCCGACCTGCTAGGGGCACCAGCGCCCACGCTGATCTGCCTATAGAATGTAGTCCCAGACTGTGGGGGATGCTTAGTTTTAAATTTATAACAGCAAAGGCACATTGTTACTGATCCCCTGCAAAGAACCCCACGCACACACTCTGCACACACTTGTCCTGTTTTCCCTGCCACTTCCTGCAGCAGCTCTGAAGTCCTCTTTCATGAGTGTCGTTCTTCAGACCATACTGGCTGCCTAGATGTCCTCAGGGGACTCATGGCATAGCATCGTCACTGTCGCTGTGACTGTGGAGAAGAGGCAGAAGCCAGGCGGGGTGAACAGGTGCATGAGGACACAGTGTTGTGTTTTTATGAGGTGCCTTTCCACTGGATGGCAGCCGCAGGAAGTGGTAAGCTCTATGGGACATGGGTGTGTGTTTGCGTGTGTGTGCGTGTGTGTGTGCATGTGTGTGTGTGTGTGTGCATGCGCACACGTGTGTTCAGAGGGAGCAGGGATATTCTGAGCAGCATTCATGGCACTGGGCCTCACCGTAATACCTTTAATTTAAGCATTCACCTGTGTTTCCACCTGCCCCACACGCTGAGGGCACAGGCACACCCGCCTACCCACCACAGGACGGTGACAGTGGCCTCTGCTGGCCCTGGCTCAGGAGCACCATGCCGCTGCAAGCTGAGGCAGTCTGTTGGGAAACAGCATGCTCCAGGGTGCCAGACAGAGTGGTCAGCAGGGCAGTGCCAGGGATGGTGCGGGTGGGGAGGGGCAGACCCCTCTGGGCCGAGGCAGCAGCCCCTGGGGAGGTCGGTGGGCAGGTGGTAGGCGGGGGCTGGACCGTCCCGGTCCAGTGGCTTCCTTTTGTTCCCTAGGCCACACTCACACTCAGGCCAATTGCAGGGCCCAGGTCCAGCCACAGAGGTCCCAGCCTGTCTTCCTTCCTCACCGCTCAGGCCCCGCTGCCCTTTGCTCCTCGCCTCCTCTTGCCTCTCGCTTTCCTCTGATCCTCCCTCTCTCTTCCTTTTCTGGCCTCTTCAGCTTTCTGCTCTTTCTGACCTGGAACAAAACCACCCGTGGCTCCCTCCCCCAAGTCGCACCCACCTGGGCCTCGCTGTAGGTCTCAACTTTCTTGGCTGGGGCCAATACAGCCTGCCTGCATGCAGGGCCTGATCAGGTTCTGTGTGACAGCACCGTGCTCCAGCCACTGGGGCTCATAAAAGCTGGCAGGGCTCTGGGTCTGAATTGGAGGTCTTCTCTCCCCTCCCCCAACTCACCCTCCCACGTAGACAAAACATGTCAACTGGTACCAAGAGCAACCAAAGGTCAGCAAGCCCCTGCCTGAGCAGCCCCAGCTCCTGCTTGCTTGTTACGGAATCTCCATTCGTTCATTCACTTGGCTGGTGCTGGGCTGCAGCCTGCTCTCGGAGCCCATTTCAGAGTCGACGTGTCTCCTCTGCACCCCTGGAGCTCCTGGGACAGAGCGCACTTGGGGCGTCAGCAAGTCAAGCACCACTCTCTTCGTGTCAGCCTTCCTTGCCAAGTGTGCACACCAACCTCAGTGGTCAGGGTGGTGGAAGTTGGCCAGAGTCACTCTATGAGGATCCCAGGAATTTAACCTTAGAGTAGTGGTGGCACCTGGAAGGGGACCCAGAAAGGCTGGACAGGGGACAAAGGCCCCTGCTGTCGATCCCCCTTGGTAGGCCCAGGGGGGAGGCAGGGTGCACTGCGCTGGCCTGCCCTGTCCCTGATGCTGGGGTCTGCCCATGACAGGCAGCCCAGGGAGCGAAGTCCAGGTATACCCAGGACTCCTGCAGACGAACTCCAGCAAGAGCAGGACCCAAGGATAGTCAGCCCCCACGCCCATAGCACTGACATTTCAGGAGGAAGTTGTTAGTCAACGCTGTCTCTTAGCCAGCCCTCTCTAAGCACCCAGCCTAAGAGCCATCTCCACAGGCTGCACCTCGAATCAGGAGCCCCATGCCATCCAGCAAAGGCACAGGTCACATGGGAGGACTGTGCAGGCGACACACAGCTACTCTGCTGGGGGTGACCAAGCACAAGGGCTGTCATATCTGAGCAGCACCTCCAGCCAGCATACCCCCCCCCCCAGATGCTGAGGGACATACAGAGCCATCTGTCCCTGCTAGAGCTATGGCCAACTAAAGTGACATTTCTTTCTTACTCTAGTCACTAAGAAGTTAAAGTGCATTATCCTTTTTTGTGTAAAATACAATTCAAAGAAAATTCAAATGTTTCCATGTCAAAATAACATGCTGAACCCCATTCATATGTATAATGAATATATGTTACTCAAATATAAATGGTAAAAGTAAGAGGCTTAGAGTCTACATATTTTTTGAGTTGTGAAGAAAACACAGAATGTTTCCAGGACTGGGTCAGGATGACCTGCCAGGGGTTCTCTGGACAATGGCAGCTTTCCGCCTGCACACAGGCCTTGCATGGCCCTGAAGGTGCACGTTGTGAGGACAAGGGCCACATCCCTCTATGCCCAGATCCTGGGCACAAGTCACATGCATGTGGCCTCTGGTGTCGCATCCTGTGCATAGCCTGCAAGGCTCCGCCTGTTCTCACTGCAGCCCACACTGCCCCGCAGAGACAACTGTTGAGGTGCCCCTCTGCCAGTTAGGAGCGGGCCCTCTAGGCCCCACCACCCTCCCTAAGCCCTGTCCCCTGTCTTGGCCTTTTTCTGAGCAGGAACCCAGCAGAGGGAGTAGAGTCACTGCGTCGACACAGAAAGCAAGCCTGGGTGGAAGGTGTCCACAGGCCTGGGGTACGGTGGGGCAGGGCGGGCCCTTCACTCAGGAAGGATCCCCTCCCTCCTCTCTTTCCTCCTTTTAATCTCAGGCATATTTTCTTTTTAAAGCAATCGTCAGCAAGCACTTGGCCAGGAAGAGTAACAGGTGGGAATGCTCATTTCAATCATGAGGAGACAAACAGAGGCAAGAATGCACCAGCGTGCGGCTGATTCTCGGGCACTGAGCTCTCTGGCTCTCCTTACTTCCATTTTGCTTTCCCAGGGGCTGACTGACCCATTTGTTGGTTTGAGCATCATTGTGAGTGAAGGAAGTGAAGTTCTGATAAATCCAACCTTAGCTGAGCTTTGCTTTCCTTTTAAATTTCTCCATTTTATCTTCATGAGCGTGTGTCCATTCACAGTACATGATGGCCCCTTTGCTGCTTGGGAGCTGGAATGTGGACACCCCGTACTTGGATTCTGTCACATCTCCTCCTCTGCTCTTCCCCTTTGCAGAAGACCCTAGCCCTCCTGCTGCCCTGAGGTGATCTCCAAGGCCAGCACCATCATGTTCGTCCTCAAATCCCGTCCTCTTCCTCTGTCCCATCTCCCCTTTCTCCACCACCTCCTTGTCTGTCTCCCTTTCCATCTCTTGCCTCCTATTCCCCTGTCTTTATCACTCCGTCTGTGTCTCCCACTCCCTCTTTTTCTCCTCTCTCGGGCTGCTAATTCTAACTCTCCGGACACCTCTGTAGTCCCCCTTCTCCCATCTCAAGCACCCCTGCCAGCCCCATCCAGTCTGCCCTGGGCCACCTGTAGACCCAAACCTCGACTTGCCCCTGCCATCGCCAGGCTGGGATCTTCCATGGCCCATGGTCTTCTTTGGCAAACTCCTCAAGTGCCCCTCCATTGTCAGCTCCAGCGCTGCCTGACCCAGCAGCACCAACCTACCTGGGTCAGTTGTGTGTGTCCCTGTGGCCCAGGGGTCACTATGTGTTCCCCTCTAGTCTTGCAGGTAGGATGGGTCCACATCCACAGTGCTGAGCACAGAGCTGGTCCCCAGAGGGAGCAGACGTCATCTGGGACAGGTCCATTGAGGAATGAAGGGACAGTGAACACCCTCCATCTCTCCTCCAGCACAGCGCAGCTCTTTTACAATGACTTCACTGAAGATGGCCAAGTCCCACCCTCCAAGGCTGTGGCACCCTCACAGGAAGAGGTCCTGGGCAGTCACCATCTTTCCTGTCACTGCTGCCTACAACGGTGTCACCAGCCCTGTGAGCAGATGGATCTGGTTCCAGTCCACATTTTCCCAACTTAGAAGAAGTCACTGTCACAGAACCGAGCAGTGCCACCTGCCAGGCCCACAGCCATGCTGGCCTTGACATAAGTGGGCACTGAGGTGCTCCCCGGCTGGGGTGGGTGAAGGAGGACTGGAGCCACCTTGTGGGGACACTCAGATTCCTGGCATTGGCTCCAGTGCAGCCATGCGCCAGCCCAGACGACCACCGCACAGATGACAGCGATGCGTGTCCCAAAGCCCATGTCGCCTGGGTCCCTTGGGGACTCTGCGGCACCTGCACTGCTCAGCGACCTCCTTCCTTGGGCTCTGCGAACACAGGTATGGGAACACCCTCTCCAGGTGCCGCCCTCTCTCAGCCCTGCTTCCTGGTACTGTTGCTACGTGGGCGACGCCCAGGCTTGGAGACGAGAGTGACGAAAACGACCCTAATAGCCAAATCCATCCGATATCCTCTTTCCAATTCTTTCGTTTCTCCTGCCTTTACCTTTAAGAAAATGTTAATGTATTCCTCATGAAATTCAGTGTGAAAAAAATATGTTTATCAGCCTAGGTTTAAGTTTTTATCCATTTTCAGAAGACCGCAGTGCTGCCAGGGAAGTAGGCCCCCTGCTAGCTTCCTGAGCGTGGCCACCATGATGACCATGGCAGTGCCACCAGGAAAGGACTCAGCCCCAAAGGACCTCGACCCTCTCTGCCTTGGTCCAGACCTGGTCCTGCCCACATGGTGCTAGGGGCCTGGCAATGCCAGCCCTGCAGCTGTCACGTGCCACCTCAAGCCAGGCCCAAATGGATGTTTTATGGCTGTGCAGGATGCCCCAATGTGAAGTGAACTGCACTTTCCTGTGACCTCGAGGACCAGGCCTTCTGACAGCCATCTTCCCTGCTCTCCACAGTGCAGCAGGCCAGGCAGGAGAACTCCAAAGTTCCATGGCCCACAGACACGTACCAGGAGAGAGAAGTGTGAAGTCTCTGGCTCTGAGGAAGGACGAGGCAGGAGGAGGCAAATGTGCAGCAGCATGGCACCAGCGTAAGCCCCGCACCTGGCCCTCCTTCTGCACTCCACACGTGCGCATGACAACTGTCCAGCTGTTTGCTTGGGAAAACACGGATGAGGGAGACTCCTCCCGGACTTCCCAGATGCCTCTACAGGCCCCCCTCACTCCATGAGGGGAGGCCTCCCCAGAGCCAGGGCCTGTGGCTTGCTGTGAGATGAAAATGAAAGCCACAGGGAGCTGGCAGAGGCAGGGCGGGAGCACAGCAAGGCTGACCTGGGGACCAGAGGCCTGGGGACGGACCTGAGCCACAGCTCCCCATGGCAAACAGTGGTGGACCTGGCCCAGGGTCTGCAGCATACATTGCCGGCCACAAGTGGTCTCCCACTGTTTGGTGTCTAGGCCTGCTTCCACCTCCGGAGACCTCGGAGGGCTCCAGGATGGGGAATCAATGCAGCATTTAATTAAAGTTTCCAGCATGCAAGGCAGGGCACTAGGGACGGCGCACTTCCTGAAGCACTCATTAATGAAACATAAATTTGAAAGCCTCCCGGCTTGAGAGTGGTCTTTGCCTCTGGAGGTGGCTGCCTCTCCTGGCCCCTGGTGGCCTAATAGACAGACACCTATGGACTGACACCTAGGAAGGACGTATAGTCACGGGGAGTTTTGAGATGAAGAACCAGAGGCACAGCCACCAGGGGACACACAAGGGACACTGGCAGGCAGGCTGCCTCCCCCAAGCTGCATCTCCAGCCAACGTAGTGCCAGCCATACACACTCCGTCTGCCCCAGATGGGGACACGGCCTTCTCCGTCACCACCAGCCACCCTGTTCTGTGCGGGTCCTGCTCACCAGAGGCAGAGAAGCTGTCCACGCTGATCCCAGACTCACCTGGTGTGAGTTACTGTTGGGCAGGCTCCAAACGCACTCTCTTGTCTCTGGCTTTTCCCACTGTTTCCAGGGTTTGAGAAGAAGTTCTCCCTTAACTTTGGCTTCGGTGCTGTGTGCGCTTGCTGGGTGCCACTGTGTACTTTATTCTGTCCCTATCAAGGACCTAGACCCTCCTACTTCTGGAAGGAGCAAACCAACAGGGAGTGGCCAGTTGCAGTTACTGCCAGGGAGAGGAGACACAGCACCAGGAAACACGACGAGAAGAAACAAAGTCGGCGAGGATGCAGAGCGAGGGGATTCTCCACACTGCGGGGAGCGACTTCGGCCCACCAGCATGGAGGTTGCTTACAACCTGGAAGACAGAAACGCATGTGCTCCGGCTGCACCACTACTGGGCATAAAAATGAAGACTGAAATCACTGCGCCAAGAGAGCCTCTGTCATCGCTGGGACAAAATACCAGACACCCAAAGTTAAGAAGGAAAGGTGCAGTTCGTCCACAGTTGGTGGGGGTTTCAGCCCATAAGCAGCCGGCTCCCAGGCAGGGCAGCATGTGGCAGAGGGCAGCAAGTCATGGCAGTAGAAAAACAGCAAAGCAGCAACAGCAAGGAGGAGGAGGAGCAGCAACAGGGAGCAAGTCTGTCTCCTTACACTGCCTTCAGGCTTCCAGCCCCAGGCTGAGTGTAGCACGCGTGCCCATAATCCCAGCATTGGATCATGAATTAATCACAAACTCTAAAAGTCCACCCTGTAACTGCCTGAGGCTTTGGGGGGACGGCTAGACACAAACCACAGCAGCCGCACACTCACAAGAGCCAGGACAAGCCTCCCCCGCCAGGGAGGCCATCAGGAGACAGATGAAGCGCACAGGGTCTTCCTGCACAGCAGAATGTTATGTGGACATAAGAAGATGGCATCCTTGCACTGTGGCAACGCGGACGAACCTGTAGGGTTTACAGCTACTAGAACAAGCCAGGCCAGAGAGACAAATGGCCTTGTCCACTGGTGGACACTAAAGAGCCGCTCACACAGAAGTAGAGAGTGAATGAGAGGTCCCTAGTTGCCAGGAGGGGTGGAGGGCGTGGGCCGTGTGTGCAGGAAGGGGATTCCGCACATCCCTGGCCTGAAGCCCCTGCTCAAGCAGTAGGCCTAACCAGCCAAATCACAGGCTGAGGACGCTGCCTCTGGAGGCACCCAACCAAAGTGTGACAGAACCCAGACTGGCCTTGGTCTTCACAGGTGCCGGTGCTTGTTTGTTTGCCTGTTGGTAGGTGGCACTGAGCATCAGGGCCAGGGCCCACACCCTTGGTTCCATACCCACCGGTTTTTAAAAACCTTCTGATAAATATCTAGACAAGCTGACCAGGTAGGCTAGAACTCGAGATCCTCCTACCTCACAAATCTAGAAGGCTTTGAGCACCAACACAAGGCCACAGTAAGAAATGTGACACTGGACCTCATGAAGTGGGTTCTGGTCATAGCCAATGTGTGCCAAAAATACGGCATGAAATTTTCTTCCAGAGGCATGTGTACAAGGTGTCCATGAAACACATGGACTGCTCAGATGCAGCTCCTGCAGCCCCAGGATATGTCACTGAGCATCTGAAGGAAGACATTCCAAAGCTCCAAGGCTGCTGTTCCCGAGAGCCTTAGCTCAGAGCTATTCAGCCCCTAGCACTGTGTAGCCAATACATCCCACCCAGAGACAAGCCCAGCATGGTGGTTGCCCAGGCTGGCATGGTCGGGATACCCAGCTTCATGTACGCATGGTCCCCTGCTCCGCTGTGTGCCCAGCACCCTGCCACCTGGAGCTGCCTTTTCTGGTCTGACCTCAGGGCTCTGTCATCCCCTCGGACTTGAACCCTAACTGGACACCAGAGGATGTGAGCTTTTGCCCCCAAGGCCTTTCCCATCACCGTTCTGTCTGCAGTCCTCACAGAAACAGCCTCTCCATTCCTCACAGATCCCAGAAATT
This sequence comes from Ctenomys sociabilis, assembly GCA_004027165.1. Lineage (NCBI taxonomy): Eukaryota > Metazoa > Chordata > Mammalia > Rodentia > Ctenomyidae > Ctenomys > Ctenomys sociabilis. The sequence continues at coordinate 22,243 of PVKA01001129.1, read as the reverse complement.
TCAGGCCAGAGAGACCTGGTCTTGGGCCCCGTGGCTCGTATGGGTAGTTGGCTTCCTGGATCCTGGGAATTGCATCTCACCTTGTGGTGGGAAGGGACATGAACAGCCACAGACTCATCTACCAGGGACTGTGCTGGTGCCAGCTTGCCTTCTCCTGGTACCAGCCCTGGCCCCCCAGCTCCCTGTAGCCCTCCATCCAGAGTGGGATCCAGGGAAGTCCCACAAGCTGGCAGTATGTGGCATCCACAGTTGGTGGAGACACCTAGCAGGCCGGCCAGTGTCTCTTTCTGGAAGAGCCACCACTTGGGAGAGGAGCACTCCCCTCCCTTACTCATCCATCTCTGCACATGCCCAGGGAGCTGCCTAGGCCCTCGTGGAGGGACAGGAAGGGGGAGAAGCTCTAAAATGCCGAGTCTGTGTCACCCTGTGTGCCCAGCTCACCAGAGATCACTGGACACTGATGTCTGTGTCAACCTCCCTTCCTCAGTCGTGGTGAACACCTCTGTCACCCTCCTCAGCCAAGCTCCCAGGAGTACTGTGGGGCCACACAGAAGATGCTGGTAGCAGGAGGCAGGAGTTGAAGGTTCTGGGACAGGCTGAGACTGTCACCCCTGCATCAGAGCCGGTGGAGGAAATGCAGGGCTTACCACAGACAGCGCTGCTGTCTGACCACAGGCAGGCAGGAGAGGAGGGCAGCCTGGAGCTGGCCCAGGAGGGAGGCACACGTGGAGTAAAAGCAGTGTGAGCCAGGTCCCATGGGCAGGCACGTGGCAGGCACGTGAGCCTGTCCCCATGCTGCACCCAAGGTTGGGGAACTGGATTCTGATGACCGAATCCAGGGCCCCCCCCCCCTTCAGAGGACCAAAGTGAGAACCAAATCCGGTGTGCTGGATGGGGCTGCAACCTCTGCCTGCTGTTTCCAGCTGCAGGGACAGCAGGAGAGCTCCTCCCTCTGGGTGCAAGGACTGCCCTGCTGCAGCTCGCCCAGAGGCTTTGAGACGTTGGGATCCGGGACCAGCATGACCGAGCCTGTCTGCCCACAGTGCTGCTGCCGCACGGCTCTCGTGGCTTTTCCACCCCTTTCTGGGCCCGGTTTAATTTGTGTTGCAATGAAGTCTTTTCCACTGTCAATGACAAAAGGCACTATTTCCAATACTCCTGGAGATTCGACTTCAAAGGTTTCTGCTCTTTTTTTTTTAAAGCATTTCAGCTTTATTTTTGATGTGGGAGAAAAGTTTTGCATGCGTCCTAGCATCCATTGTTGTGACAGCTGCATTTAATGAGCGCAAAATGATCAGAAAAACATCCTTTGCTTCGAGCTGCTGGCTGGTGACAGGGGAGAGGTGGTGCTGTCATCCGAGCCATCCAAGCAGGAGAGTCAGGCACACATCTGCTGGCCAAAGGCCGGCCAGGCTGGTCTCCGCCAGGTGGCTCGGAGCGCAGCCCGGAAACCAAACAAGACCTGCGGGCTGCGCCCCGGGCTCCCTTCCTCCGCAGCAGGAACTTCGCCGGCCACCTCGGGCCACTCTGCGGGCCCAGCCAAAGTCAAGTTCACCCTCAAGTCACGCGTCAGTCTTGCTGAGCAAAGGCCTTCCTGCCTAAACTACAGGCCTCATAATGAAGAGACTCTGGAGCGAACAAAAGGCAGCCTCAATCGCGGCCTTCAGTCGTTCCCTCACTCATTTATTTTTTCAGTGCTGGCCATGGGAGCCGGGCCTTCCCTCCAAGCTACATCCTCAGTCCCCTTCCTTCCCTTCCTCTTCCTCATCTTCCTCTTTGTCTGCTCTAACTTTGGGACGGGATCTCTCGGAGTTACTAAGTTCCCCAGGCTGAACTCAGACTTGCAGTTCCCCTACCTCGTCCTCCCGGAGTGCAAAATGGAAACACTAAATAATGTGTGTGCGAAGGCCGCAAAGAGAAAGCAGACACACGCTGCCGGCACGACACAGCACCGGAGCTTGGTGGGAGGAGCTTAACTCCTCGCGCCTGGCGCTGGGCCCAGCCAGGGGTCGCTTTTGCTCAAGGCGCCCCCCCTTGGAGCCTTGGCACCACAGCATCGCATGGCCCCCCTCAGGACTCCACCTCCTCTCCAAAGAGGGAGCTTTCCACCCGAGGTGAACCTGTCAGCACAGGAGACAGACAGTACGACCCAAACACCGTGCATCTGAAGCATAAGGCCCTGCTGTCCATACAGGGAGTTGCCTGCCTCGCCATGCCCAGCTCCTACAGCCTGGAAGATAGGGTCTGACAGCGCATGGAAGCCATGGGCCGAGAAATGACTCCGTTGGCCACACCTGCTCTGGCTCCATTCCTGTGAGAGGGGTCCTGTGTGCTGAGGCCCCGTCCTCAGTATAGGAGGACGTGGGGCTTTGGGGGTGACCTGGGTGAGATCAGGTTGAGGAGGGGTCAGCTGGTGATGGAAGTGATGGCTTGGAGACAGAAGTGGGGCTGTGGCAGTGGGTCCCTGTCTCTGATGTGTGAGGACACAAGACAAGGAAGGGGCACCTCAGTGGGAGCCGTGGCCAACGAACACATGGGTCTGGGACTTTTCAGCCTGAAAACTGTGAGAAGTGAGTCATTTAAGCCGCACCCAATCTAAGGGGTCACACACCAAAGAGGGAGAGCAGCCAGTCACTCCTTGCAGACAGACAGCTCCAGCTGGGCACACCCCCAGCTGGGGGTGCTCACTGGGCCGTGGGCCACACTCTGAACAGAGGTGCAGCTTCAGGAAGACTCAAGGCGCTTCTGGGGCCACCATCTCTGCGGTTGTCCCTTTCCTGTCTGGCCTCGCTCACTGCGGAAGGCCGTGAAACCAAGTGCTCACTGCGCCACTGCCAGGGAGAATCTGCAGGCGTCTCAGAGCCCGTGCTAAGTTCTGTTTGTTTAATTGATGCTTCTGTTGACGAATAATTAGGGCAGCAATTAATTTTAAAATGCAAATGTGTGAAGGGTCTCCCTGCTTTGTTCTGTTTTCTCTTAAATATCCTTTGTCCTCCGTTCCACTTGTGTTAAAGTCTTAATGGATTTAGTTTAGCCAGGGATTGAAATTATTTTTTCTAATGCTCTATTTACTTGATTGAATCAGACTTTTTATCAAATATTGACTACAAATGTTTGTTCAAGATCACATGCCATAGAGTTTAATAGAAATAAAACCTGTAATTCCAAACAGTGGCTTTTGAGGTACCTTGTGAGTGGTCTATCTGGAGTGACAGCTCCGTGACAGGAGAGGTGGCTTACATTCCTGTCCCTGTCTACAGACACCCACTGCTACCTCCTAACCCTCTCGAAAATTCCACCAATACTCTGTGCAAGGAGAAAGCTCTCCAACTGCACAGACCAGTGTAGTCACCTGTGTGTCCATTGCCTCCTGTGCTACTGGGAGGATGTGGAGTAAGGCTGTGGTTCCCACAAGACACCTCACACTCGCCGGCACACTGCCCAGGCAGGCAGCCACAGTAAACCAACGGCCTGTGTCTATTCGTGGTCCCTGTCCACAAAGGCAACTCGCCTCCATCGTAGAGCTGCTGGCCCTCATCTCATCAGGGTGTTCGGTGCCCAGCACCCCCCTGGAGGGGGCCCAGCAGGTGCAGAATTTGAACTGTCACCACTGCTGCAGGGATGGACAGACCCCAGAGATGCAGGGGGTGTCCGGGGGAGAGACCCCTGCTTGGGGAAGGATGTGCTGGGAAGAAGCTGGGTAGGGCAGAGACGCTAAGTCATAGCAGGAAAGGCCCGGTGTCAGCACCGCGAGGGCCTCCATCTTCCTCCCTGAGCAGTGCTGGTCGTCATGGAAACATCTGGCGCTGCATCCTGAAGAGGGTCTGTTCTAAGAACAGCACATGTCCTCTTTGGACCAACAGCCAAGGCCCCGGACCCCAGCACTGCCCAGTGTTCTCTGTGGCTGACTCCCACCCCACCCCCCGGGTCCCCACTGCATGCGCTGGTGTTTCCATCCCGTTATCGCCACAGCTAAAGGAGAACTAACACTTTGATCCAGTGTACTTGCATCACCCCCAGTCCTCCATCTGCACTGAGTAGAGCCCCGAGACGAAGAGAGAATGTGCTCCTCTAAAACTAGGAGCTCGGGCACAGCTCAGCAGCACACAGGACATGCTCAGCGCTGAGGTGGCCCTGGGCTCCAAGCAAGGACACTGTGTATTGCCTACCAAAGCCTGTTTTTCTTTTAATTTTAGGAAAGGGTCTACAGTGCTCAGGGTCTCACTGCTAGATCAGACTCATAGTGATCCGCCTGTTTATAGCCTCCCAAGGGCTGGGATTACAGGCAGATGCCACCAAGCCCAGTCTCAATTGCCATCTCATTGAGCCCCTGGGGGCAGGGGCAGCAGGGCGGGCCCAGAGATCAAACCCCCAGCCCCTGCTCCTGCTTGCAGGTGCTTTAATCCGCTGAGCTAGTTGGCCGGTCCTCAAAAGTCTATTTTTATTTTTCCATTTATTTATTTTTTTGGCAGAACCAGGGATTGAACTCAGGTCCTTGCACTTGCCAGAGAAGCGCTTATTCTACTGAGCCATCTCCCTGGCCCCAAAACTCTATTTTTAAACAACATCAAAGTTACTGCCTTGGACCAGTGAGATAGCTCAGCAGACTAAAGCACCTGCTTAGGAGAGTGCAGGGATGGTGGTCAGATCCCCAGCACCACATGCTACGTTGGCCGTGTCCCCAAGGCGGGCTGAGCCAGCCACAGAGTCCAGGCATGGCACAGGCCTGTAATCCCAGAGCTCGGGAGGCTAAAAGCAGGAGGATCACTATGAGTCCAGGCTGCACAGTGAAACCCTGTAATCACCAAATACACTTTAAAAAAAAAAAAAAAAAGTTTCTGCCTTTGTTTACAGTCCATGTACGAAAACACATGGCTCCTTCACCAAGAACTAGCAAGAGGCCATCAGAGTGGCTGCAGCTCACAGCTTTCTTTTGTTTCGTGAGCAGTGAAACAAGGAGAAGGTGCCCATGAGGTGGGGCCCACAGGTGGAGGTCAGCAGCCAGCGCGAAGAGCCGCTTCTGATCTGATTGCAGATTCCTCTCGTGCATACGCAGCCCTCAGCCCAGGATGACAAGGATTTTTGAACTTCAAAAAAGAGAGACAGAGGCGGGATCCCAATAAATATTTCATGTTGCAGTCAGCCCAGTTCAGGAAGCCTGATTATCTCATAGCCTCGCACACTGCTGTGGGAGTACCCATCCCCAGGGCCCACTCCTGGCCACACTGACTGCTGTGTGGCAGAAGGGTGACCTGGCCGCAGGGGCAGAGGCAAAGATGAACAGTGGACTGCCTGGGTGCAGGGTCCAGGCCAGCATCCAGCCTGCCTGCCCACCCCACCACCACTGGACCAGGCGCTCTAGCCTGCAGTGGACAGGGGCTGGGTTCACACAGGGCTCTCAGCAGAAACAGGTAGGTGCAGATGAGCTGCAAACCCCCAAGGCAACATGGACTCCTCCCCACCCCCACACTCTTTGAAGCCTGAGGCCAATGAAATACTGGGCGAGAGGAGACCAGCATTTCTGGGGTCAATGGGCATCCTCATGGAGGGTTTGTTCCAGGACTTGTGAAGAGCGAACCTCAGAACGCTCGTCCCTTGTGTAAGTTGGTGCAGTTCTGACAGAGAGCTGGTGCACACCCTCCCACCCAGTGTAAATCATTCCTAGATTACTAACACGATGGAGAACTGTGATTGAGCACATTGCAGAAGCAACTATCCCTGTCCCTCTGTGGTGGGTCAAGTCCATGCACACACAGCCGTAGGATGAGGACAACTGCATGTGACACCTGCTGTCATATGAACTGATCAGAGACATGTGCTGTTTTCTGGTACAGTCTCTGGCTATGACCACTTGTCCTGCCCCCGAGTCACACACATGCGTGCATTGATCCTGCCAGCCTCCCTCAGCCACTCAGTGCACATGATCATGGCAGCTGTGCCCCAGGACCCTCTGTCACCATGAAGGCTCGTGGTCCACATGTGAGCCACATCTGCAGGTGACACACCACAGAGGGTACCGGCCCCAGCAGCCCCTGAGAGCCAGACCAGCCCGGCTGAGACAGCCATAAAGACTGTTCCCAAGAATGCTGGCCCAGAACCCAAAGCCAAAAGTGCAAGGCCAGAGGGCACTCAGTGCCTGGCTGTGGAGAAGGCCGCCATAGCTGCAGCTTCTCCTCCAAGGCCAGAGAGGAGGGAGGAGACCCGGGCCTCGTGCAGAGCCCTGTGGCTCTGGGCCACTCTTCCTGGAGGACTCAGAAAGGCCAGGACTTGGGGGTCAGCTGTGCACCCCTTTCCCTGACCCACAAGGACATGAGATGGTGGCAGGCCGTGAGTGGTGCTCAGTCATCGGCACATGCTGGCCAGGGCTCTGCCGCCGGGATGTAATGACCACGTTTGTGTCTGCTAGTGATCAATTTTTACTAAAAATAGCATTCATACATGAATGAAATATAAATCATTTTGTAGAACACTGGATTTCAATGTATGTTTCTCATAATACATTCTGCCTAGATTCCATAACTTTGAATTATTAAAACCAGAATTTTATAATACTGGCAGAAAGACTGAACTATTTTATCCATAAAATAAGACTGCTAGGCAGATGCTTATTTATGTACCTTTGCATTAATGAAGGGAAAAAGACTTTTGATAAAAAAAAAAAAAACTCTTCTCAAAAGAAAAACATAAACAAAGATTCAGTTGCTAATTTACCTAGTCAGGCAATGTCCACACTGCAGGTCTTGAATTTTTAAACTAGCTTTCATGGTCCTTCAGGAGAAAACTCATCAATGTTCCCTTTGGGGTGAGTCACTTTCCTTCACATGGCTGTGATCTGCCCTAAATGTGTGATGTTGGATTGTAAGGGGTTTGGAAAGTGGCAGGGTGAGGTGACATGTGCCCGACGGGGGCAGCATCCACGTGGCACACCTGCCCTGTCCCCTGACTCAACGCCTTGCCCTGAGCAGAATGGGCCCAACCGCCAGCTAGGACGAGATGCTCCTCAGACTTCCCGTTCTCCTGAGCTTGCCCTGTGCCCGCTTCCTTTCCTCTAGGATGTAGTTCTCTGAGCGCTTCTCTCTTAGCGCAGCTGAATACATCTCTAAATAAATCATTGGCAAAATGGCCTTAGGTTTTAGAAGCAAGGTTTGACTTTAGAAATAAATCTTCTACCCATCCAAACATCTCCTAGCTGCACAAGTCATCTTGCTTCGCTTGGTATCAGTTTTTCTTTCACTTGGTTTGTACCAGTTACCAAAGACATCCTTCCAGCCCACATCTGAACTCGTGCACCTGCAGAAAACCTCGCAGCAGAAAGGCAGCACGGGCTCTCTGGGACTGCTGAGACCCAAGGGCTGCTGCATTGACTTTGTCTCTCCACGAGACAAACTCCAGAGCAAGTCCAAGACGAGAGAGGGGCTTCTAAGTGAATTGTCTTGGGATACGTAGGAGGTTATGAAGGGATTTGAGAGAATGCAGGAAAGACAGACGAGAACTCAAAGAAAGAGGCTGCGTGGCAGCAGGAGAGTGGATGCCTGCTCCCGTAAACCAGACCTAGAACAATGCACACGGCCTAACAAGCTAAATGATAACATGGCACAGTGCAGAGCACCCTGCCAGAAGTCCTTCCCACAGGGCAGCTGCGTAGTGAAGGCCCCGTCACCATGGTGACATGGCGAAGACCTAACAGGCCCTGAACAGGACCGGTAACCAGAAGGGAATGGCGGGAATATGCCACACTGATCGAATGAGGGGGAAACTACATGATTTTCTCAGTTCATGAAGACAGAGTTTAAGAAAAAACAAAAAAGATAAAAATGCAGAAAAACTGCCTCGACATAAGAAAGTCTGTTTATGCAAAGCCCACAGCTGATGTACTGAGCAGCAGAAATCTGAAACGTCTCCCTCCAACATCAGCACAAAAGCAGGGCGGCTGTTCTTGCCATTTCTGTGAGGCTCAGTATGAGGTGCCCTACACAGAGCCACTAGGAAAGAAAAGTGAGTTCCAGGCCTGGGGCCACAGCTGAATGGCAGAGTGCATATCTGGCATGCAGAAGGATCAGGGTTCAAGTTCCTGGCCCTGCAAAATAAGAAACTGAAACACAAATCTAAAACATCTACACTGGGCTGGCAAGATAGCTCAGCGGTCTAGAGCGCCTCTCAGGGACCGCGGTTCGAGCCCCAGCACCACATTGCCATGCCAGCCCCTCCCCGCAGGGCCGGCTGAGCTCACGCCCCACCCCCGCGAAAAAAGAATCCGTGATGTGTAGCGAGACACTGTAATAAATAAAGGAATTAAAAAAAAAATCTACACTGAGAAGGAAGAATTGAAGTTATCTGTTTGTGGAAGACGTCATTATACATGTAGAGAAACCTAAGATTAAATAAAATAACAGCTTAAAGCTAATAAACAGCAAAACCGCAGCACACAGACCAGCTGCCTTCCATACTGATCGTGAGCACAAGAGAAAGGAAACTGAGAAACTGTATCTTAGTTACTTGTAAATGAAGGAAGGAAAGATTTATTTAGCTCACAGTTACTGGAGGGTTCAATCCATACTCTGCTGGCTCCAAGGCAGATGATAGCAGCTCATGACTGTAGAAAACAATGAAGAGCAAGGCAGGAGCAGCAGCTGCGTGTCCATCTAGCCTCTCTCTTCCTTCTGTGCTGACCACGAGGAGCTCCTCTGAACACTGGGACTGCTCAAGGAAGCGGGGCAGGGCTTCAGGAAGCCTTCCTCAATTCCTTTATATACACCTTTTGTGCTGAGTCACTCTGGGGCGGCCCATGGCCCTAGAGTTGAAGCAATTGCACCCCAGTGCCGGCCAAACAGCACCCCAGGTTGGGCGCTGCCCACTTGCCAGCCTGGGCTCCCCCACTCAATGGCTGGAGCCAATTCAGCCAAGTTGATACAATGTATCAACTACCACACTATGACAGCATCATAGGAACAAACCTAAATGAGAAGATATTGGCACACAAACACTGCAAATCATTAATGAAAGAGATAAACAAATGCATAAACAAAGAAGCGTCCCATGTCCATAGACTGGAAGACTTGGTAGTAAGACAGCAGCGCTTCTCAGGGCAATCCGTGAATCCAACACAGTTCTTACCAGCATCCAAGAAATACAAAAGAAATCATCTTTAAATTCATATGAGATCTTAGGGAGTCTCAAATATCCAAAACACCTTCAGAAGTGAAGAACAAAGTTGTTGGAATGCTATTCGCTGATTTCAAGACAAAACTACAAAGCTGTAGAAATCTAAGCAGCATAGTAGCGGCAGAAAGACAGAGCAATGAATACAATAAAAGCTGCACCTTCATTCTCGCGACCCTCCCACGAAATGATCTTCCACAGGACAGCAGGCCATTCAATGGGAAGAGAGCAGCCTCTCCAGCAGGCAGCAATGGGAAGCGAGGCCCCTGAATGCAGAAGGCTGAAGGTGGACTTGTGCCTACTCCATGTACGAAAGTTAACTTGAAATGAATGAAAGATCCAAGCATCAGACCCAGAGCTACAAAACTCCAAGGAGAATGGCACAAGGGACAGCTCATTCCCCTGGACTCGATCAGGACTCTTAGGTCATGATGTCAAAAGCACAAACAACAAGGGAAAATGAGGACAAAGTCAAACTTAAATAAAAATTTCTGTTCCTCAACACACGACATCAACAAAGCAAAAAAGGCAACTTACAGGATGGGAGAAAATATTTGCTGATCGTATGTGTGAGAACTTAACATCCAAAGTACTTTATCCTTATGAAGTAATTCGGTAACTCAGCAAGTGAAATCACACAACTTCATTAAAAATGGAGTTAAATACACATTGTTCTAAAGATGTCAGACAAATGGACAATGAGCATGTGAAACAGTGCTCGATGTCACTAGTAACCAGAGAAATGTAAGCCAAAACAACACTGAGCTGTCATCTCTCACCCGCCAAGAGGACCACTATCAAAAACTAACAATAACAATAGAGCAGAAGGTAGCACGTGTTGGTGCAGAGCCCTTGGGCACTCCTGGGAAGACTGCAGTCCAATAGCCACGTGGAACACAGCACAGGAGAGCCCCCGTTTATTCTACCACTATTCCTAAAAGCCAAGGGTGGAAGCACACCAAATATGCAACAAAAGGTGAGTGGATACAGAAAATGTGGCACATGTGCACAGTGAAATGTCATATCCGATCTTCAGAGGGAAGAAGTCCTGTCATGCACTACATGTATGAACGCTGAAGTCATTATACTCAGTAAAATAAGTGGCCACAGAGGACAAAAACTAAGGGCTGCATTGACTGGAGGTGTCCAGAGTCATCAAAGTCATGGAAACAGAGCAGGAGGTGGGAATGGGGCTGAGAGTCCAGGAGGAGGAGCACATTATTTCATGGGAAGAGAGTCTCAGATGTTCAAGTTCAGGAGAACTCTTCCACACTAGCGCTGATATAATGGACACCGCTGACCTACACCCTAAAAGCAGTTTAGATGATGAAGATTTCATGTTTGTTCTAACACAACTAAAAGTTAACTTCTTAATTTCTTTTTTAAGAAAGGGTGGAGAAAGGCAGAACAATTAAAATTTCACTTGTGGCAGGCGAGAGAGTCAGGAAACCATGAGACGCAGAGGCTGTGGCAGACAGCAGGCTAACGAGTGCTCAGAAGATGCGGCTCAGGAATGACGTCAGCTCACAGGGGGACAGCCCCCCCCCCAGGGAGACAGGAGACCGTGCAGGGCCGCACTTGGGGGAGCCGCTAGCAACAGCATGAATGCATTTCTCGCCCACAGTTTCAGTTTCCAATTTGACTAAATCAATGAGATTCTACCCACAGCCTGGGCCCTAGCAACAGAGGTCCCTAGTCACATTTAGAGGGACAGCCACCTGGATACGCTTTACAGTGTTTCTTCATACTTCACACTGAAGCCAGCATGGAGAGATCTGGAGGGGCACCTGCCCAAGCCACTCACTTCAACACAACTGTCTTGGGGCCCAGAGCTGCTCTTGCTGCTAGACTTGGGACTGGGTGCAAATTCTCTGTCTTCATAAAACTGGCATCTTGAAGTTGCCCATCAGGGACAGAAGGCTCCCTCCCACACTTCTGGTATGCAGCATCTTTGGCGTTTCCATGGCCTTTTAAGAGCTGGTAAACTCTGTGAGACTTCAGGCCAGACATTTGCGCCGATGGCCCTTGGCCATGAGCAGCCAGTATTTGTAGAGCCCGAGTCCAAATAGCTGAAGCTCTGGGCTCCTTGCTCCAATAGGAGATGCGTGGGCTGAGCCTGTGTGTGACTCAGGTGGGGCAGGCAGGTACACACCCAGAAACAGACAGACCCAAATGAAGTGCACAGAGAAGCAGGAAGTGTGCAAGTGAGCAAAGGCTGGGAGAGGGAAAGCCTTCCGGCCATTTGCCACCATTCCTGTGGTGCACAGTGGACAGCAAGGCCCAGGCCAGCTGCTGGGGATAGAATCCTAGCCTTGGGCAGGACAGAGCCTGTAGGGCCACTGAGCCCCTCATGTGAGCCATTCAAATCCCTTCCCATCTCTGGTCTACCAGCCTCCAAAGGACCTTCATATGGAACATGGAAAAAAAATTAGAAATTTTATCTTTTAAAAAAAAATCTCATCCTTTCTAATTCTCACCTTTTTGTACATTTTATAATATCCATCAATGCACACAATAGCAGGCATGCACATCCTATGCAGCTATGCATGCACTGGGAGTCCATGCTCAAAATATTTTAGTAATAAAGGGGATCAGAAGAAAATGGGGAACCATTGCTGTAGGTAACCTCTGTTTTAGTAGCTGCTGTGTCTGTGAGACCAACGAAGATACTGGCTGCCTTCTATGCTGGGGCCCCAGGATAAGAAAGATGGGGGGTGGGAGGCAGAGGCAGTGGTTATAGCCAAAGCTAGGGGTGGAGGAGGCAGGTAAGTTCCCAGGAGCAGAGGAAAGGAGTGCAGGGATTTCCACAGGCTTGGGTCCACTGTGGGGCTCACTGCCAAATAGCAAACACCCCTTGGCATCCATATTCCATGCTGCTATGCTCAGAAAACAAGGATCCTCTGGGCAAAAAGGTCTTATCCTCGGAGAGAAAGAATGAATTCTTACTTGCTTTATTAATCTTCTGAGTCTGTCTTAAAAGAGAACAAGAGCAAGTGCTCTAGCTGTGTGCGTACTCAGCAGGATAGTGACACTCCAGGACCACACAGGCCACACACACACACACACACACACACACACACACACACAAAAAAAAAAAAAAAAAAAACCACATGCACGCGCCCGTGTACACATGCACACAGACAGGATGGCACATGCGTATAGGCACACATCCACAGCTAGACACACAAAGCATGCCAGTGCACACACACCCATGCATGCTCACACAGACAACACAGCACATGTACACATGAGCTTAAGTCTGTGTCTCTGAAGTGTGGGTTTGCATCAATTTTTATTGCTGTATTATTAGGTGTAATACCTGTAAGATCGCCAGCTAATGAAAATAAATAAGTACAAATCTCCAACATCCATCTTTTTCACTAGGTTTACACCTTAATGAACCCAGGGAAAATCAATTCTCAAAGATGAAGCCAAGCATAATCCCAAGACTGGTAAAGAACAAGGGGAAAATTTACAATAGAGGGGAATGTTGGGCATTTGGCCTCACTTACAGTAGGACTCATAGGAATACACAGCACATTCTTCGATCAAACCCACTGAAGAACATCGAGACAGCTTCTGGATTTTTGAGGCCACAAGGAACGCCTGTACTTTAGTCTCTAAAAGTGAAGATCCAAGATACAAAGATGCAGGGTCCAAACCCTATTTAGGTTTACACCATTAACATACCAATGACTTGTGAGGCACCCGGTGAGTGGCTGTCCACCTCTGCCCAAGGCATAGAGTTCCCCCTTGTTTATTGCTCTCTCTTCAGATCCTTGTCCATTTGCAAAAGACAAATGAATTGCTTTATTGTTAGAGACATTAACTCTTCACCTATAACAAAACAATACTTTTCCCAGGTTAATCTGGATCCACCCTGTAAGATTTACTCAGAGTACTTTTGCCACATACAAGTTTTATGTTTTAGGCCACTTTATCAACTTTTTAACCACATCCATCAATGTTTTGTCTATTGCCTTCCTTGGACAAGCGTAAAAGAACTTTTCTCCTACAAGATTAATAAGATGGCTGTCGGTATTTTCTCCTGGTGTGCGTAACTTCATTTTCACACACTGGAGTATGTTCTTCTTCTGCAATTCACTTCGGAGTAGCGGCAGACGCAGTGAGCTGCTTTCCGTGTGGCTAGCACCACTCCTGCTTGCCTGCTGTGCTGCTGAAAGATCCATTTCCTTCAGTCCGGCCAGCAGCACCACCAGTCACACATCCCGTCCACCTCACCAGTGCCTATGACCTCTCAACTTCTGCACAAGGCCTGCCTCCTTCTGTGGGGATGGTCCACGACATATTCCACAATCCCAGAGGGCAGGAACTGGTGTGATCTTTCTTCATCCATCTGAACCTTAAAATTACATCACAATAAAAAATGAGTTCTATTGAAACCAGAATTTCCATGCTCAGTATCATACAAAGTTCACCCCGGCGTTATTTGCACTGAAGATCAGTGACTCTCCTCCATCAAGGGCTGGACAGTGAAAAGGTGAGATTTCAACACTGCATACGCTTTCCATAACCACCCAGCTCTGCCACTAAAACCAAAGTCAGCCTACGCAGAATGTAAAGAAACGGGATGGCTCTGTCCCTGAAAACCTTCCTTACAAAACCATGGCAGGTGCCGTTGAATTACTCAGCCATACAGTAAGTGAAGTATTGACACGCTCGACAGTGTGGGAGGGAAAGAAGCCTGCTTCCGAAGACTCATGATTCCATTTTGCAGGAAATAACCAGAACAGGTCAATCCACACAGACAGAAAGCAAGTGAGTGGTTGCCAGGTGCCGGAGAGGGAAGGGTGGAGAAAAATATTGGTTACTAGGTACAAGATGTGTTTCTGGAATAATGAAAAATACTGAAAATAGGAATTGTCCCCGAGATGTCCATTACAAAATGGTGGATTTTATGGAATGTAAAATTCACCTTAATTGAAAAAAAGTAACAGGATTCAGGTGTGGTGGTGCACTCCTATATGCCAAGCACTTGGGAGGCTGAGACAGGAGGATCATTGAGAATTTGAGACCAGCCTATGGCTACACAGTGAGCTCAAGGCCAGCCTGAACTACATAGTGAGATCCTGTCTCAAAGAGACCCACAAACAAAAGAAAATAGTAGCAGGGAAAGGGCTGGATTTGGTCTCTGTCCCATAATTTCCCAACCTTGATTTATAGATTAAATGAAATACAATAAAAGATAGTCTTACAAGGTGAAGTTCCAACACGAGGATCATGAGTTTGATGACATCATTACATTTTCTTCCCACTTTCACCCTGGGAGAAAATGCAGCCTCTCCCAGGAAGAGAGGCTCCTTGCAATCCGAGTAGTGACAGACATGAGCAAATACAGATTCTGAGGGGCAGGATCAAGGGTACAGACCAGTGAGAGCATGCACCTCTCAAACCATTGGCCCAAGCCTTCACACTGTGATCAGTAAATAGCAAATACGAATGTGCACTTGCTATGGCTAGCTACGCTGAGTAACAAGGAAACCTCAGGCCTCAGCAGCTGAATGAGAGAAACAGAACTCTTGCTCACCCAATAGTCCTGGGCAGGTGCTCGTGATGGTGGGGTTGGTCTGCCCCACTCAGAGAACATCCAGCCATCAGTGATGCCATGGTTGAGAACCAGGCACTTCAACTCAGCCTTCATCTCCTCCTGGTCAGACACAGGTCATGACACTGAAGTCCTAAGTGGGACCAGACACTGTTCGTCTTTGACAAGCTCAAGGCATGATGCTGCTGAGCTGGTAATGACACCCTAAGGGGCCAGGTGGCCAAGACATGATTGGTGGAGAAAGCAGAATGCAGGGTGGGGCACATGTGTCATCCTAGGGGCTCCCACAGCCTAGCCACATGGCCTCGCCTGGCACACAAAGGCTGACACACCTCACCTGACAGCAGCTGTCCACGTGCAGGGAGGAGCAGGGCTGTGGGGAGAGTTAGCCATCTTTCCCTATGCACTGGAGGTGGACTTGGCTCTCGTCCATTGACTGTCTGTGGATATCTACTTCTGCAGACGCCAGCCCAGTACCCACTGGGCGGTGTTTTCACATAGCCTATTCACTTTATCCCACGCATTTAAAACATCTCTAGGTGAATTATCAAACCTAACAGTGCAAAGACGCAGAAAAAGTCTGGATGTGCTCAGTACAAACACATTTTTCCCAAATGATCTGCAGTTGGTCAAGGGACTCATACATACAGAGGTCTGATGAAGCATGAAAAGATCACCCAGAGACTTGACCAGGTGGGCTGGAGTTACCCTGTCAATATAGCATGTGACTTTTGTGTTACAAACCATAGAGGAGTACAACTTGGTCCTTCAAGCTGTGTCCAAAAATGTCAGAGATACAAATTATGATGCACTGAAAGTGTTGGAAAGATTTTGTCTTGTTTCTTCAATGAAAAGTTGGTTCAGACTGTAAGTTAGACAGATGAAGGCAAACTGGCCCACAAGCAAAGATTTAGACATACATGAGGGTCAGTGGTGGCGAGCCTATGACACATGTGTCTCCGTGGACTGTTCGTATTAGTGACAGCTCTAAAAGGTTCACCGTCAGTGACATAGGTTAAAGCAAAGACCTGAAGACCTGCGTGAAGGAAATAAGTAGCAACTCCATCTCTGGTATGAAGCTGAGAGAAAACTGACCTGACTCTCACAGCAGAGTGCAAGGGTCACCAGCCAAACTGCCCAGTGGAAAGTTCACAGGACAATGCATCCCGGGAGGTCAGAGGTCTCTGATGACAAATGAGTTGAGGGTCACCCTGTCTGGCCAGGGAGCTACGGCTACACTGTACAGAAAAGGTAAGTCTGCTCCACAAGTAGTGCTGGGGCAACAGGATGTGTGCACATTCTAGAAATGAAACCAGACTCAGCCTGTGCCACAAGTGCCTCGGCGTGGGTAGGACCCTGGCACCACCAAGTCCTGTAGGAAGACACGAGAAGTTCCGTAACTTTAGACCGGATGATTTCTCAGATATGACATGAAAGGCACAGAGATAAACTCCCAGATAACTGTACAGCACACACATCCATCAACAGGACAAAATGGTGGCCTTAGGAGCTGGAGAAAATATTTACAAATTGTGTCTTGTAAATGTGATGTAATATATAAAGAATTACAAGCCAATAACAACAACAAAAATAAACTGATCAAAATAGGCAAAGGTCTTTCTTGGTTCTCCAAAGACAAGATACAGCTGGCGAACAAGCACATGAAGAGACAGCAAGTCAGAACTGCATGGGCCCCTCCCCTCCACCAAGAATGGGATAAAGCAGAAGTGAGTGGTGGCGATTAGGACCCTCGTGCCTTGTCTGCAGAGGTTGTGCCCTAGTGCGGCTGGTACGGAAAATAGTGTGGAGCATCCCTCGATAATGAAACCTGGAACTACCATGCATCTAGCAATCTTGCTGCTGGGAACGTGTGCAAAAACAGTGGAGATGGGGTCTCCCAGCGACAGCTGCAGTCTCAAGTTCATTGCAGCATTGAAACAGGTAGCAGCAGTTCAATACCAACCAAAACATGGATGAATAAAGAAACACTGAGGAAACCTACAAGGGACTCTCATGTGATTTTTCTTATGTGTTTTGTGTAGGGTCTCACTACGCAGCTTAGACTGTGTAGTGATCCTCCTGTTTTCAGCCTCCCCAGAACTGGAGTTGCAGGCATCTGAGTTTGGGTTTCCTATGTACCTTCCCACTACTACTCCCAGAGTTAGTGGCTGGCCCAGCACAGCATGTAGTGCCAGGATCGAATCCAGTTGCTGCCCTTGCCTAAGCGGGCACTTAGTCTGCTAAGCTGTCTTGCCAGTCCTCATCGGGTGATCTTTAAAAGGAAGACAATTCTGACATCTGTTGCCACATGGGTGAAACTTGAGATCATTACACTGCGTGAAGGTACATAGGAAACCCAAACTCAGAGAAATAATATAAGAAAGCTGTGACCAGGGGCTGGGAGAGAAGAAATGGAGAGTTAGGCAATGTGAGATTTCTTCTGATGCTAATGAAATGTGTGCCACACGCCAGGATGCCTCCTGCACACAGCCCCGTGAGTACTAGCTATCAGCAAAAGCTGCGGCATCTCCGTGTGGACCTTGAATGGCTGCCTAGTAAGAGCTCAGGAGAAAGAGCCCTGGGCCTCGTAGGCTTGCTTCATTTGGTGTCAGATCCCATCTCACACCTAAGAAACACTCCTGCTCATCTCATGCCTCCCAGGTGGAGGAGCTGGCATTTGGAAACTCTCCTCAGTCCTATTCTTCACACGAGTGATTCTTGATGATCCAAAGAAGCAGGACTAGGAGGGAAGGAGGACTAGGGTCCACGGAGACATCCTCCTGAGGTCTGAGTGGGCTCACAGCTGCACCCTGAGAAGCTCCGTGCAAGCCAGAAAGGATGCACCCAACAGCTCTCAGGACAGCTGTGGAAATGAGGTGGGGAGTGATGTGCCTCAGCAGCACAGGACAGTACAGCTCCAAGGCCCATCGAGGAAACTGGGCTCTGAAACACTGGGCTGAGTCCGTGGCCTGCATTTTGTTCCACTTTTTCGGACATCAACAAATGCCTGCGGCTGGTAACTATAAAGCAAAGATGTTCACTTCGTTTATAGTGTGGAGGCTCTGGTGAGGACTGTGGCTGTGTCACAGTATGGTGGACACTATCACAGGGAGAGACTCAATGGCAATGGGACAGAAAACAGCTCCCAGTCAGTGTCCTGGTTGCCCATGTACTGGTTTCTGCTCCAGTCCTCGTTGCTTCTGTCTCTGAGAAGCACCCGGCCACAGTGGTGTACAGCTGGGCACTATCATGTGCATTGTACAAACCAATCCTCAATTGACAAGCCATTCTGCCTCTGTAATTCCTGCTTGCTTATTCCACATAAGCCCTAGACTATCACAGATCAGGGCCTGCTATTTTGATATTTTGAGAATGACCTCAATTAATGACCATTGACATAAAATAAACCTGCCTCCAAGTTCTGGGCGTGCGTTGGTGTTTCTCCTTGTCATTGCACCTAGTGTGCCAGCCACAATTGACTGTGCTGACCACTTGAAGCCAGGTCCTCTCCAGGTCCTGGTGGGAAGGAACACCCTAGAGATTTCTCAAGTCTCCTCAGAGATCTGGAGGAGGATTCCTGACTCCCCAGGCAAATGGTGTTCATTAGATCCCAAGGGAGGAAGCTGCGGTCTGTCTGCCTGCCACCTGTCTGCCTCATTCTGGTAAGACCCTTGGGGCACCCCAGTTAGTCTGTCAGGTCTGCTCATCTTGAGCTGAAGGGGATTCTGATCAACTGTTGTTAGTCAGGACCACCCTCAAGAGAAGAGGGTTGAAATGATTAACGTCTGAGTGCCTGTGGAATGACTATGTGCGTGAATGAAATGGACAGCGGTAGCAATAGGCTGCTCCGTCTGTGCGCCAAGAGTGGGAAGCAGTGTCAGGGGTTGGATGCTCACCTGTGCTTCTGTGGTGATCAACACACAGCATCTTTGGGGCCTCCCACCCTTCTCAGCTGAGTCTCGCCCAAGTCCCCATGAGGGGCATGGTCAGACAGGCATCTGAATGGTCCCTCTCTGAGGGCACCTGCCTTTTGCTGCACACACACAGAAAGTCAGAGGTGGCAATGAGTCAAAGCCCACAGTCCTTGACTGGACGAGAAAGCACTTTTACAGAGTTAATGAATCCAAGATGCCTCCTGAATCTCAAAAGAAAACGAGGCCCGTTCTTCCTGAGAACTCCACCTGGGTGCTGTCACTGGGTGCTACAGCTGCTGTCGCACCTATGGCTTCGCCCTCCACACCCTCCTGACGCACATGCTTCCAGCCAAGTGAAGTGATTCCAGCCAGCCATGGCCCGATTCAGCCGTGAAGTCCTTCCTCCTGAATTTCGTGCTCCATGGCTCCACTCTCATGGTCAGATGGCACCACCCAAAGCCCATCCACAATGACCGTCAGCAATTCTTCCTGAGTTCTGCATTTTGATTGAGGAAAAATTGGGCTGTCAGCCTAGACAAATGGTCTTTTCCAAAGGATGTCCTGCCTAAACAAGGCAGCCCAATCAAATGCTTCTTACAGACACAGAGTGGGAGGAGACCATCAACCACTGCTACCCGCACACCTGATCTGCTGGATAGCCATAGCCTCTGGTTAAATACATTGGCTATGAACACAAAAAAATCAGTGCCTTCTCCACCTGTGAGACCCAAACCTGGTGATCCAGGCCTGCCTCAGCCTGAACCTCTCCTCACCCTTCTGGGCCTGGATGCACAGGGCAGCCCAAGCTCTATCAAATTAGGTCTCCTGAAAGCCCACAGTCATCGCAAGAGTCAGGGACAAACATATAGCTTTCCTGGTGGATACTGGAACAGAACTCTCAGCCTTCAAAAATTCCCTCTGTCAAAAAGTAACCAGCACTGGGGTGCTTGGGACTCTTGTCTGTCACCTGTTCTACCAGGCAGAGACTTGCAGCCTAGGACAATGGCTCACCAGACCTAACCCTGTATAAGTTAGGCCCCATACAGCTTCTGGAGGAGACCTGTTCATCAAGTTAAATGAACCCACCTCCTTCATGCCAAGCAAATCAACCTCGCTCTCATTTACCTCTACACTTTTAATTCTAGCTGTTCCCCAAGAGGGAGGTCACACCTGCATCAGCCTAGGACAGATAACCATAATCTTGAAGTTCTGAAAATTCTCCTCCCAGAGTTCCAAGCCAGGACTCGCCTCCAGGCCTGGCCGTCATCCGTGCTAATGCACTGAGACCTTTGTTGCTGGCAGCTGTCACGGGAAGCAGAGGCCGGCATCTGGCCACACGTATCCCTGGTAGACTCTTACTCACCTTGGACAAATCTCTGTGCAGCCACGTGTGCAGCCATCACCTTGTGGTCTGAGGTTCCTAAGTCAAACACTCTTTTCAGACTATTGCTCAGTTACCACAAGGGATATGGAAGTCTCCCACTGTTTTCAGGGAGGACCTAACAACAGATTTGGCTCTGGGAAAGCCTGTTTCTCTGTCCCTTCCAGCTTCCTCACAGTCCCCCAATGAAAAATGAGCCTTCAAAACTGCAGAATGCTTGTAGAATGTCAAACTGCTGAAACATGCCCTGCCTATAAAGTCTTCTCAGGATCTGCAAGCCTCCTTGCCACCATGATTGCTCTCCATATGTGTTGCCTCAGTCTTCTGCCACCCACTGCCTGCTGGTGCATCTGCCTGGGTGTAGGAAGGCCTCCTTCCATTGGCTCCTGTCAGCCAGCCTCTCTTTGCCTTTAAGCAGAAAGACCCTGGATCTGGACTCCAAAGTCAACCGACCTGAAATGGACTTCTCAGAGGTTCCAAAACTTGTTCATTCTCTTTGGAGAAGCCCTCCCAGCTGACCTTACTAGTTTCCTAGCAGAAAATATATTTCTATAACATGCAAGCCACCTCCTGGAACAAGACACAAGCTCTTCTACAATAACTGGCAGAAACTGGCTACAAGAGAGAAACACCACACATTTCTTGGAGCTGCTGGGTTCTATATAATCTGGACCCTGAAGTTCTCAAAATCATTGACACTCAGACTCAGCCCCTGGGAGCACCCAGTGTCCCACCTATGCAGACACTTGGATTCAGTCTAAGGGCTGCCTCTCCCCACTTGCTTTCGTGTTCCAACAGCCACTGTCCCAATCAAGCAAGCTGAGCAGCTCACCTCAGGCTGAGACCTCAGTGTTCATGTGCCACGTGCTGTGCTAGACACACTGTGGTCACCTTGGACAAAGCCATCTTGTCCAAAGCTGTCTTGCTATTGCCTGCTGTTTGAAAACTTACAACGAATGTAAACTAATTCAATCCATGGAGCAAAGCCTCTCCACCTCTGATCCAATTGTCTGAAACACCTACCACAGCCAGAAAACCTTGACCTGGTGGTATTCCTGGAAGATCAGAGCCAGCCCTGCCCCCACCATCTGTTCTGCAAGCTCAAGCCCCAGCACTGGCACCTGCACCCCTGTGCCAGCTCGGGCTTCAGCATCTGCATCCCTGGCCCTCGCCCTTTGCATTCTAGTGGACTCTCCCCATTTCAAGATATATGGATAGGTTGCACAGAAATAACAATAATCCTACAGAAAAAGCTGGTAACCAATGAAAATATCAGCTATACCTTCAGACATTCACACACACACACACACACACACACACACACACACACACACACATAACCCAGGTGCATACTGAATTCCTCCAAAAGTTTCAGAAATCCAGCCTTAGGTTCACCATTCCCAAGTTAAAACAGCCCACCAAGATGATTGCTGGAGAACTGACCTGGACCAGACAGCTCACTCTGAAGAGACAATGTACTGGAAGCCCTGCTCTGGTCACTGTGGACACAGATGGGTCCACTCATAGCCGGAGCCGGAGGACATTTCCATACCTATTTGCCTTGACTGTAGGCCGTTTCGGGCTTCTTACCCCATTCCATGCTTCCCTGTGCTCCTGATACCTATAGTTTATTTGCCTTGACTCTGCAGATGGCTTCCATAAGACAACAGAACAATCAGTCAGATACTGGACAAAGATTCAGATGAACTCCTCACTACCCCACTAGAGTAAGCTTATGGAAGAGAGAGGCACAAATTATATGTCTTCCTTTAAACAACCCCACATAATAAAACAACTTTGGGACCTTGCCTAGGACCAATAGCCCCAGTGACCATATAGCTGGTCACTATATGCACAGCTGGTCACTACGATGCACAAGCTGGTCACTACTGTTTTTGGTTGGGCTTTGTCTTGGCAGATCACATGTAACATGCCCAGCAAAGATTTGCCAGGGAAACTGAAAGAGGGGAGAAATGTAACAGAAAATGCCCCCATCACCACCACCAGTATATTCAGCTTCTTAGTTGTCCAGGTAGCAGTTCCTGCTGCAGTTTTGGTTGCTCCTGTCTCCTAGAAATGGCTCATCACTATGGTGCACAGCTGGTCACTATGATGCACAGCTGGTCACTACAATGCACAGCTGGTCACTATGGTGCACAGCTGGTCACTATGATGCGCAGCTGGTCACTACGATGCATAGCTGGTCACTATATGCACAGCTGG